>QKWP01001861.1:31369-75523 GCA_003550325.1 Gigaspora rosea | reverse complement strand
CTATTATGGAATGAATATTTAACCAAATAACTTGAAATTTTAGAAAGCAAAATTTTAGCATATTCTCTATTGATTATATTAGTGCGCAGTAACTTGTTTCATTTAAACTTGTAAAAATCTAGCCTGTGATGTTAATTTTTCTGTTTTTATCAAAATTGAAAATTCTGAATCTGGAAGCAAATTGAAAAATCATCATAACTTCGTCAATATTAATCGGTTTATGATAAAATTTTAACTGAAGACTCTCGAATACCTATCCTATCAACTTACTAATTCACATTTTGGAGATTTCATTTTGAGAAAGTGCTTCCAGAATCATTTGAAGTTTAGAGGAAATCTTGCAAAAACGTATGTATCAAAATTTACAAAAGCATTAATATTTTCACGAGTTTTTAATATTTTTTCATGAAATTTAAGATTCTATTAGTCCATGATATGCGCTACAAGTCTTGTTATAAAATTTTTTTAATTAGCATAGTAAAATTTCTTGTAAATCATCGCTGAACAGTGGGTTATTTTGAAAAAGCAAAAAAACATATTACAAAGAAGCTGCGTTAAAATTGTTTACAGGAACTTTCATCAAAGATATCTCCACGAGTTCTTGACAAATTTGATGAAAATTTTTTTATTTTAATTCTACGAATCCATAGAATTAAAATAAAAAAAAATTTATTAAATTTGATTAAGAACTCATAGAGATAATATTAATAGAAGTTTTTAAAAGCTAAAATATTTAAGTGACAAAATCGAGGTGATCTACATGTACCATGATGCGAATAACAAAAATCCATGGTGCGAATAGCAATTCCCTTTATAATATATTATATAAATATATATAATATTAAATAACTCTGACCTTGGGTCCGATAGCATAGCGGTTATGCTCCAAGGTCGCAAATCGCAAGGTTGCCGGTTCAAATCCAAGTAGCGGCGATTTTAAGAAAGCCAGCCGGGCTAGACCAAATTAGGATCCTAGAATGGGCAGCGATCGACAATCAAGGTCACGACGACGAGGGCTGTGCCAGAACACCGATTTGGAATAACCAAAGTCACCAGACGTAATGTGAGTCCTAAGTCTGAATATTACGAGAGACTACATGAACTCGTGGCGCAAGCAGTCTGAAAATTAGCTGCGAAGATTTCTGGCCACTGCAGCGGTCGGTGAGACAGGTCGCTTCTGGGCGTTGCGAAAGCAAAAGCCGGGGGAAGTCGGGGTTGTAATGGTGGAAAATAAATAAGGAAAACTGGGGAATTTGGCTAGACCCTGTACCGCCAATTACTAGGTCCAAAACCAGAAACAAACAAGTAAACAAACAAACACGTATACTAATCAGGTTTAGGGCACCTACAGCAAAACAACAAGTCGCGAACTGGTTACTATTATTACAAAGTAGTCACGTGTCGCTTGCAGGAATTAGAACATTGAAAACAAAAAGTTCGAATCAGGATCGACAGCATAATTAGAATCTACATAAGTAGAACATCATGGAATTTCTGAACAAATTTAAGGATTTTTAAAAGACCAGAAAGTGAAATAATTGAAATCACTATGAGTCAAGAAAAACTCGTCCTGAAAAGAGACAAACAAGTCGCTAACTTACTTGGCATTACATACCCAGGTACAGTTTATCTTATTAGGCGGGCCTGCGAAATTATGGAATGGAAACAACTCGGAATTACGCAAGAAGAAAAAAAACCGGTTGAGTCCAAAACAGAAAGCCTAGAAAAAAAAATAGAGATACTCGAATTCAAAAGTGCTATAAGTAAAAAAATTGCGCTAACAATACAAGAAGGAGGTCATTCAGACTACGGCATAGAGGATTTGAAAAGACAAATTTCAAACATAATTGAAACGTCGATAGAAGCGGAAAAGCGTAGAATTTATCAACTCAGCAAAAGAAATGAGACTGAGTTAATGCAAGATCGTGGAGAAAGGGTGCTAGCAGTGAACTCATGCGGAAAAGAAGTGAAGGCATCTATAAAAGATGATCAGAACACAAGCAAAGGTGATACTACACAAGATCATGATACAAGCGTGAATGAAAACTTGCTGCCCAATGAACAGACAGAGATGATACAAGAGTACACTTTATGGGACATTCCATCATACTACACTACAAAAGAAGTTACTAGTGTGTTGAGAAAGTACGGAAAAATAAAAGTGAAAGAGTGGAATATTAAAGCAAAAAACAAGACGGTAATAGTCTCAATTCAGTTTCACAGCAAGGAAGAAAGAAAACGGCTCGAAAACATGTGGGTGATCCCTACATCTAATCAAGAATAACAAAAGAAGAAAATTGTCTCGAAACTTTAACAGAAAGAGCCAAATTTAAAGCCACACTTAAAAATCTGCTATATCATGCACAGGAAGTACTCCTACTCCGTCAACTCAAGAGACTTGGAGGTATGGCAGTGCATATTCCAATCAATAGTAATGGTAACCCAAAGAGTTCAGCAACGGTATACTTCAAATCAGCTAAGGAGAAAGTTAAAGCTACAAAGTGTGGTATCAGCCACTATAATACAAAGCTGTTATGGAAATCAGAAAGCAACTCAAGTAGCAATAATCCAGAAGAGAATTTTACAGGTGAAAACAGTAGCAGTCCCAAAGTTGAAGAAATGAACTTCAAAGGAAAGCAGATGACTAAATGTCCAAATGGTAACGATAGAAAGAGAGGGGAAAGTAAAACAAGAGGACGAGAACAGAAAAGAGAAACTCACAAGGAACCTAATATGATGAAAGCAGAAAAGCTAGTAGTTGCGAACCTTGACCAAACGAGTCTCCTTGAAGAAATACTAAAAAGGCTTTCAGCAATAGAGGAAAGTCATTTTAGAAAAGAGGCCCCCAATCGCTCCTGAGAGGTTCCATAGACGTCTTTACGAACACAGAAGTGCTACAGTATATAAGTAGCACAGAAGAAGGTGATGTAGAGAAAGGGAGGCAGTTTGAAGTTTTGAGTGTTGGGACACATAATATTAATGGAATCAAGACAAATAGGGGGAAAATGGACTTTGTAATAGAATACATGGAGGAAACAAAGATAGATATACTAGGTTTGGTAGAAACAAATGTATCAGAAAAGGAAGGAAAGATGATGCTTAGAAAGGTTCAAGGTTATCACGGGTTTTGGTCATCTGCAGACGAGGACAAAGTGAAAGGGTCCGGAGTAGGTATAATTATAAATAGCAAGTGGGAAAACCACGTCGCAAAGGTGGAAAAGATCAGTCTATATATCCTGTCAGTTACAATGTTTTTAAGCGAGTTAGTATTGAAGTCATAATGATATATCAAGCACTGAACGATCACGAATTGGAAGAAAAGATCGTTAAGTACTTAAAAGGAAAGCTCTCTGAAAACAAAGGAAAGCATACGAACCACTAAATAATTATTGGAGATTTTAATCAAACAGCAGAGAATGTGCTTGACAAAAAAGGAAAAGGAAAGGAGATGCCACAGAAGAAATCTAAACTATTGGATATCCTAGTGTCGCACAATTTCAAAAACACTTTTAGGGAACTAAACCCAAAAAGTGTGAGCTATACTTGGAAAAGAAACGAGCAAGCATCTCGAATTGACTATATATGGACAAGTAGTTCATGTAGTGATCAAGTTATGGATAGCAAAATAAAAGACATGAATTGTGTAACAGGAAGTGACCATGATCTAGTCTTGGCAAGGCTAGCAACTAACTTAGAGGAAAAAAGAAGACTAGGACGATAGCTTCAAAAGCTGAAAAAAGAAAAAAGGTTGCAGCTAGACCTAGAAATAGTAGGGGAAGAAGATTGGGAAAAATTCTGAGCCGGGTTAGACAAAGACCTACGGGAACAAGACGTAAACAAGAACATAATTAGAGAAAGCCCGGACAAACTTTGGGAGGTAATCGAAAAATCGCTAGTTTAGGTAGTAAAGAAATACTTGCCAAAGAAAAAAAGTGACCCTCAGTTGAGTCATGCAGTCTAGAAACTAGGGATAAAGAAGAGAAAGATATTAGAAAAGACATTAAAATATTAGGCAAAATACAATGAAAGTTAAGGAAACAAGAAAGAGAAGAAACGAAAAGCCTAACAACCGAGCAAAAGCAGATGTGCATAGAAATAATAGAACAAAGAGAGCTTGGCAAGCACGAGCACATACAAGTTGAGGACCTCCTGAGGGAAGAAAGGATTGTAGGGTTTTGGAAAACACTAATTGCGCACTTGAACCTCTTACTGAAACAAAAAGAGGAAAAAAGAATAAGAGGTTTCATCGAAACTCGTCATTACATGATCGTTAAAGACCAAAAGAAGATGTTGATGAGCTTGCTAGACAAACCTTATAGAAAGATCAAGCTTAACAAGGTTATAGTTCGGGATAAGGACGACGAACCGCGGCTAATAAACAACCCAGAAGAAGTATTGGAGGCAGTACACGCGCACTTCAGTGGCCAGTATATAGAAAGAAAACACAAGGCGGATGATATGCCAGAAAGCTGGAAGTCAGTTTACAAGGCACATGAAAATGTCAAGGCTGAATGGTATAATGAAATAGAAAAAAGTGTCACAATAGGAGAGTGGGATGAAGCCGTAAGAAATACAAAAAATAATTCAGCTCCAGGACAATCTGGGATCACGTACCCTCTATTAAAATGAGTGAGAAAAAAAGCCAAAGAGCTATTGGCAGAACTAGCATCAGTATGCTTAAGAAAGGGGCCAATACCAAGAAAATGGAAGCTGGAGTTGCTATATCCGATTCCAAAACATGAAGACTAGAATTACAATCTAAATAACGTAAGGCCAATAGCTCTTATTGAGGTCATAAGAAAATGTACAGTAAGAATTCTAACAATCAGACTATGCAAAATATTAAAAGAAAGAGACATTTTGCGTGGCTACAACTTTGCTGGATTGCCAGAAGGTGGCACAGCTGCGCCAATTCACATAATTAACAACATAGTCGAAGATGCGAAAGAACATGGAAGAGTTATAGATGGCTTTCCAGGACATGAAGAAGGCATTCGACACTGTCAGTTTAAAAATGTTAAGACTAGCTATGTGTAGAATTAAAATCCCAGAGTGCATAGTTTCCTTCATAATAGAGCTATTTGATAAACGGGAAATAGAAGTAATTACAGAAGTAGGGAATACGGCGAAATTTCAAGCTATGGACGGTATAGACCAAGGGAGGTGATTTCCCTCTTGGTCTGGCAAATATTTTACAACCCGCTCTTGACAGTAATACAAAATAGAAAAGACCTAGGGTACGAAATTCAAATAGATTGGCCTACAGATATTTGCGAGCTAAAACTTAGCACAATAAAGTGGAGGCAGGCGACCTTGGCATATGCCGACGATACGGTGTGGTTGGCAAAGTCCAAGTATGAAATGATGAAGATTATTAAAATATCTGAAGAATTCTTTGAAATCAACTACATAAAAATAAATGGTAACAAGTCCGAACTTATTGTTATCAACTCAAGCATCAAAAAGGCCAATTCACAAGAAAAGGACGAGATACAAATGGGAGGTGCCACTGTCCAAGCAAAAGAAAAAGAAAGAGCTGTCCGGTACCTAGGAATCTGGCTATCAGAGCGGAAGGGAAAAGAATGCTGTTCCGAGATTGTCAAAAGAGAAGTCCAGCAAGTTATAAAGGCGATTAGGAAAAAGAGAATGACGCTCAGTCAACTAGTTTATATAAACAATAGGGTGCTGATACCAAGGTTAGAATACCGCCTGCAATGCCGCTTACTGTCCGAAAATATGTGCGCAAGATTACATCGCCCGATATTAATGATGATCAAAAACAAGGCGAACTTAGCAAAGACCCTAGCAACGGCAGTTGTAACACACAAAAATCTAATAGGTGCTAAAACCCTATGGCAGAACCAGATTGCGCACCACTTTACGGAGCTAGCAATGGCTCAACAATGATGGCACAGTGGGACATACCACTTGGATCAGAGTAATGCAAAGTCAACTAAGTTGTAAATGCATAAAAAACATATTAGAAGTAAACAGTGCAAGACTGGAAAATCACTGTATTAAGAACAATCTGTCATACAATATAGTCAAGCTGGCTAAAAGATTCGGACTAGAAATTAGGAACATCACAAAGGCAAACGTGCTAAATTTTGCCACAAGCGATCTAGAGCTGGCAGGATTGCTGGATAAATGTGGCCTAACAAGTTTCTGTAATGAGAAAAAGCTGCACCTATATACGGTAGGGCAGCTGTTAAATCCAAGCGGAACCAAGATGCTCACCTGGCAGCAAGTCAAGAAAATAAGAGGACAAAAGTGTAGTGGAAAAAAGGCAATCTGGTTTGTGAAACTGGAGCAGGAGTTGCTAATAGAAAGTACAGAAACTAGAAGAATCAAAGAAAGGTTTAAAGCAGCAGAAACAAATAACATGGTGTGTAAGACCAATCTAGGAGAAATCTCGAGCGACAAAAGAAGAAAAGAGTGGATCGTTTTTGGCATGAAAAATCAACAGAAAGAATATGAAATTGTGAGAATCCTCAAAAAGAAGACAAACCAAAAACTTCTCCTTTAGCATTGGGTAAGCGAAGAAGGCTCCAGGGAAAAGTCACGCTCAATTAGAAAGTGCCAAGGCTGCGAACTTGCAGAGGATGGAGAAAAGGGAGAGTGCATCTTTTTTAAAGCGTTTAGGAGCAACAAAAGAGTGATTGACAAAAGACTCATACAGAGAAATAAAGAAGGTGAAGAAGAACGATACGAACTAGAGTGTGACTGGGAGCATTTAGTTCCATTCGCAACAATGAGCATAGAGAGAAACGAAGAAGTAGAAGAACAACCACCTCCAATAGTGATAGTGAAGCCAGCTGAAGAAGAGTTTATAGAAGGCCAAATTGAGGGGACAGAAGCACAGAAAAGGCTAAAAGAAATAGGGTTTAAGATCAGAGATGGAAGCCGATTTGAGGTATACTCAGATGGATCACTGAATTGCGAAGGTGTAGGAATAGGAAAAACAGAGTTAGGAATTGGCTGGGTTATTAGTAGAATAGATAGTAGAGTAGAAAATATAGAATTTAGTAGTAAGTTTAGTGACTGGCCTGCTTCAACGAGAGCAGAATTAGGTGCGATTTGGACAGCCTTATTAGTTATGCCACAGGAGGCAGAAGTACACATTTACACCGATAGCGCAGGCGCAATTAGCGCTATTAAGAAAGGGAAAAAAATCATAAGAACGCGGGAGGATCTGAAGCTCAAGAACGGGAGCGTTTTGCGAGCAATCATAAAGTGTTGGAACAAGAAAAAACTAAAGCTACATATGCACAAGGTAAAAAGTCATAGCGGTAATGAGCTAAACGAGGCGGCAGACAGGCTGGCCAAGGAAGGGGCAAAGGGCCAGCATACTTTCAAAGGAAAGCCAGATCACACAAAGACATTATCTGCCTACCCTTACTGGGAAAACAACATCATCGATCAACCCTTGAGAAACTTCGTCAACACTATGATGATTGCACATTACGATGCAGAATGGGCAGCGCTTAGCTCCATAGGGGAGTTAATAGAAAAGGATACAGGCGATGATAGTAGCAGGAGTAGGTGGAGAGCATTATGGGATAATATATGCAGAAATAAAGGGTCAAGATGCACAAGCGAAAAAAGAAGTAGAGCCTGGGTTTTCCAGATCAAATGTGTTGTTCAACAGCTCCCAACAAAGGACACCCTCTACAAAAGAAAACCCGAGGTATACGAAATCAGTACATGCATCAGCTGCCTAAGAAAAGAAGAGACACAAGACCATCTAGCATCCTGCGAAGTATACGAAATTTTGTGGAAAAGAACAAGACGAGAAGTCTGTAGTATGGTAATGTCAAAGTTGAAAAAAAAGGAAGACCTTAAAACAGTGGACGAAACAACATGGGAAGAAGTCCTGTTTGGAAGCACCGATGAAGAAAAAGAAACAAGGCAAGCTGCGTTAATTAGAGGGTATATCCCAAAAGAAGTTGATGAGAGAATCAAACAATTTATTTGTAAAAAGCCAAAAAAGAAAAAACAAATTCTCTGCCTGTTAATACGCTGCTTCTGGAAAGTATTTTATAAACGAATTTGGTGCTTTAGATGCGAAGTTTTCAACAAATGGGAAAAGGCAAATGGAATCCCGCTAAGACAAAAGAAGGGAAAGCAAGACGAGAAAAGTAGGAAACCAGAAAAAAGGAAAAGCAGGGAAATACGTATAGAAGAAGATAAAGAGAATGGTCAGTTAGGTAAAAAAGTGAACGATGAGAAAGAAAAAGAGAAGGAAAAGAAAAGAAAGATCTTAGGCATTGCACAAGAAACAATAAGAAACTATATTTCTGGCTTCAGTAAACTGGCTTGGTCGTCTCTCGTCAAACCGGTATACAAGAAGGATAAAAATATTAATAGCTAATCGGTTCTGACAAGGCTAACAGCCTCCACCTGTGAACGTTTAAATAACTCTCAGTGAGTTGAGAGCTTTAAAAAGAGGGAAACGGCTGTCATGGCAGGTCGCACCTGGGCTTCGTTGAAGTCGAGTGAGTCTTTATTAGATATAGAAAAGTTTAAAGTATATAGTAATATAGAAGTAAACTCAGTGCATGTATATGTAATTCTAATTAATAAAGGCAGGGCCGCTAGTTAAAAAAAAAAAAATTTCTATTAGCTAAATAGAGCAAAAAGAAAAACCTTTTTGCAATAGTATCTTGAAATTTTACTAAGTAAATTGATTCCAAACCCTTAAGTAAATTTGTTCTGCATCTAAATATTAATCTAAAAAATAATTTTTAAAAAAAGTTTTTAATATAGCTAACTAGAAGTAATTAACCCAAAAATTAGCAAAACAGCAGTTTTTTACTATATAACAACAATAGTTTTAAGAACCAATTAGTACCAAACTATAAAAAGTGTTTTACTATCTTTATTAAGTAAAAATATAAAAATTCTAATATTAAACACTTACTTGAATCAAAACTAGCAACAGAACCATGGTTTTAAGTAGCTCTTTTTTATTCATTAACTTTCTATTTTAATTCTACTTTTACAAACTAGCTTAGTTAAAAAAAAGGAAATATTGTTATAGCGCTATAGCATTAAGTGCTATAGCACCATGATGCAACCTTTTTTTATGATGTAATTAAAATTTTAATAAGTAGTCTAATAAATTAATATTGATATAGCATTATAGTGCTATAGCACTGTGATGCGATGATGTAATAATAAATTAATGTTGATCAGTATAAACAATAATAAAAAATTTTTATTGCTTTCATTTACATTCGATACAAGACTGATACAAGTAAAAATGCCGGAATTTGCAGAATTTGATATTAACGACGACATATTGTATACTAATCCGATTGAATTTTACGAAGCTCAAGCAAATACGGCAATGTTTCATAGTTGGATAAACGGAATTGCCTATAACAATATATATGAAGATCTCATAATGGGTTCTACAAGTACCTACCCTCAAACGAACATTAACTGGAATAATACGGCCAATAGGATTGTTACTCTATACAAAGACAATCGAACTGAATTTAATGTTGAGAATGAAGGCATTTTATACTAAATTCGAAAGGTGCCTACCCGGAAAAATTTGGAGCGAATACAACTTTTTATGACTAGAATTGTGCAGATCATACAATTAATGGACTGTATAATAATAATCAAGTGGAATTTGATGTTAGTAGTGGTATAAATCAAACTGGAACTAAACAAAATGAAATCGAGATTTTAGAAAGCTATCATCGGTACGAATTACAAGTAGGTATGATATTTCACGACTGGGATCATGCTATGAATGAAATCCAAAAGTACGAAAAAAGACAAAGATTTAAAACACAGTGTTATTATATTGAAAAATTGAAAAATGGTGATGTTTGGAGACTTACGATGGTTTGTGAACATTTTGGCCTCCCTGAAGCAACAAAAAGCAAAGACCCAAAAAAAGAAACAAAGACTAAATGTGTTGGATGCATATGGCAAGTAAATTTGTCATGCCCGGAGAGAGATAATCCTCACAAGCTTGTATATGTCGCAAAACTAGTTAATGAACATAGAAATCACGATCTTGACCAGGCACGTTATAATTTTCAAGAAAATATAGCATTCACAATAGAGATGACTGAGGATGTTAAATTCTTTGTAACAAAGATGAATTGTAGCCCCCAGCAAATCTGTAAGCTCTTGAAGAAAAATATTTTGCCAAGATCTATATGCCAGTTCTGCGACAAGTAACCAACGGTTTCGACCAAAATTGCGCGACCAGACTAATGATGCTAGTCAACTATATAAGGAGTTGCTAGATAAGAAAGAAGCTGATCCTCAGTGGTATGTTGAAGCGGATTGGGACCCTAATAGTAAATGTCTTCGGCGGCTATTCTATATGTCCCCTGAGCAAATTGAACGGTGGTTGAAGTATAGTGATGTCGTTTTGAATGATAATACTTGTGCTACTAATCGTTATGAGATAGCACTGTTACTTTTTTTAGTGGTTGATAACCATTTATCTTCCAGACTTGTGGCTCAGGCATTAACAGATGATGTGACAAAAAATGCACACAGCTGGATTTTGCAACAAATCAAACAAGCAACACATGGAGCTACTCCATGGGTTATTTTTACTGATGCAGACCCTGCCTTAATCGCTGCAATACATAATGAATTTCCAACTACATATCCTCTTCATTGCATGTTTCACATTGCACAAATATCCCTTTAAACTTGAAAAACCATTTTAAAGACAAGTAAGATGAGTTTATTAAAGATTTCTTTGAAGTACAACGAATCTGCTTTACTACACTATTCGAATATCGGTGGAAATGGTTGCTTGATAAGTATAGCAATGAGAGTGTAATTAACTACTTGCAGCAGCTTTATGCTAATAAGGAATTATGGGCAAAAGCATTTGTGCTTAAAGTATTTATGGCAGGAATGTCTTCTACTTCACGGGTCGAAAGCTATAATGCAAAGTTCAAGAGATTAATATTTAATTCCAATACGACCATATTAGAACTTGCAGAAAAATTAACAGCATGTGCTCTTGAAGAAGATAAAAAAACAGAATACGCTTTATTCCGTGCGTCAGTTCCGAAAGCAGCTTTGGTTGTGATGGCTGATAGTATACTTCCAAATGTTTGTAAATTGCTACGAAAATATCTAACGGTGGAAATGTTTAAGATCCAGAAAGATCAAATAAGGCAATCCCTTCAATACTACGCTACGATAGTGTCTCAGGAAGAATTGCAGAGATTTTTTACTATAAGTAATGTTAATTGGGCAAAAATTTTTGAATAACGGTAAAATTGTTCAATTGGGCAAATGAACACGTGCTGCGAAGCGGCACGTGTCAACCAATCATTTGCCTGGTTGAGCCAATTTACCATTATTAAAAAATTTTGCCCAATAATGGTGTTATCCGAGGAAACGTGATTATTTCGTAACATATAAAAAAGAATGATCATGAGTTTGTCGGATAGCGTTAGTCTTTTAATTCGCAGATAAATTTGGATGATCCCACTTTATATAGTAAAAATCTCACTGATATTATTGCCAAATCAATGCTTGATCTTATTGATACAAACAAGATTGTAGAAATGTGGGGAGTTCGATGTGTTACATCAAATGAAACACAGCACTTTGTAATACTCTTGAATGATGGGACGCATTTATGCTCTTGTTTTGACCATTGTAACCGTGGAATTGTTTGTCGCCATTTTTTTCAGGTAATGCTGTGTACACAAACTGCAGCATTCCATATTAAGCTTATAAGGGCACGATGGTATAGTGAAACTAGTAGTGATCCGGCACAAGAATCATTTTTAGTTGCACAAAAATTTGAGGTGGAACAGTCAGCAACAATGAGTTGGAATGGTTCCGTTCCGTATCTTAGCGCTTTAAATGATATTGTTTATGAAATGCAGGATATAAACCGCAAGACAATAGATGAGCGTAAACTGTATAGAGAAGCATGGGGCAAGGCTAGGGCAGCTTTAATGGTAGCTATTCGAAGATGTGATTACAACTTCATTTCTATTCTTGATAAATACTTGAATGATTGTCAAGAACTATCTTCTAATAGCGATAGCGATGTTGGTTCAAACAGTGCTTCAAATAGCGAAAGTGAAGATGATGCTGACAAAATTGGAAAAAAGAAGCTGGATCCAAAAGAATTAATGAATCCTCATAAGCATAAGGGTAAGGGTCGGCCCAAGGGAACTGATAGAATATGACGTGCCAATGAACCACCATCAAAAAAGGTAAAACACAAGTTGCACTGTAAGATTTGTGGAGGTACTGGTCATAATCGAGTGACTTGTTCTAAAAGGCAAGAATAGCAGTTTAAGCGATATTGTACTATTAAATAGCTATAGTTAAATATTGTAAATAAGAATGATGTCAAGAAAGCAATACCTAGTTCATAATGCTTTTTTGACATCATTTAAGTTGCTTATTGAATTGAAATATTAAATGCCAAAACTAGTTCGATATGATATGTATTGAATGTCAAATGTAGAGCTACTAATCTAAGATTTCACTAGTAACAATGCATAAATCAAAGATCGTTTGCCCATTCAAAATTTTTTTAATAGCTGTTCGATACGTGAGGGTTATGATGGTACCAGGTTTTTTTGTGGTACATGTGATAATAGATTGTTGTAAATTTTGCTTATTACAGCAGCACCAATCAGGTTTTCAACTAAAATTCTGATGGCAGAAGATGCCGTCAGAAATTGAATTACTGGTCTATATAGAAGCAGCTTCTGTTTTAAATTTATTTACTTACTTGATCGAATATGACAGGCCTAGTTACAGTCATATGTTTGATCGATCGATCGATCGATCATAAGCAGTTATAAAATTTACATGGCCACTTTGGTTATAAAAAGTTGGATATGGTCTAAAATAACCAATATGGTACACACGTATATATTAAAAATAGTCAAAAAAAAAGTGGAGGAGAAAAAAGATGATGTTCAGAAAGACCGCGTGTGTTGTTCATATACTCATAAATGAGACAAAACAAAATACAGTTTTGAATTGTAAGTTATGTATTTAAATGCGGATGTGATTTACATAATGAGCTTACAAATTATGTTTCACTGGTGCCACTATCGTGATGCACTTATCGTTAACGTTATATTTGATCAAAAAAAAAAATTTTTTTAAAAGAGAATCTAATAGAGGGAATTTTGATTGTCTTATATTATTAACTGGTTAGGGTTAGGGTTAGGGTACTGCTTTTATGCTAAGGTTAGAAGGTAATATATATATCAAAATTTTGCAAAGAAAATTTTTTACTTATGCGCAGAAGGTCCCTTTATAGATTAAATTTTGAGTTATACAGACGAACGTTTTTTATACCTGATCTTGAAATTCGATTGGCTGTGAAATTTTTTATAGTGGTCCAGTTAATAAAACCGTCCAAAATTTAAATTAGGTTGATTAATCACTATATCGGTCTTCTCCAGCATTACGATATATTCTACAAAATTTTCCAGTTCGTCAATATTGGGGTTAGGGTCTATTTTAAGGTTAGTATTTTGGGTGTTTAATAGTAAAATCGTTCAAGAAAAACTTTTTGTTAATGCGCAGAAGGTGGTTTCTTATGTAGATTTTGAGTTATAAGCGATTTTTGACTATACGAACCGCATAATGTTACACTAAATTATGATTTATGATTGGCTTATTTTCATCAATCATCATGTGACAGCTATCATGTGAAAGTTTAATATATATATTACAATATAAAAATATCTAAAAAAATAAATATAAAAATATAAATAAAAAGATAGCATTATAGTGCTATGGTGCTATAATGTTATAGCACTATAAAATAAATCCCTAAAAAAAAAACTTTTTTAGTACAAAAATTACTTTTCTAAAAGTAAAAAATATTAAAAAGTTGTTAAAATTACTACAGTAGAATTCACCTAAAACAATCACCTTTTAATTATAAAAATTTTTAAATTGTTATAACTCTTTAAAAACAAAAGATATTTAAAAAAATTTAATAATTAATAGCCTATTGTTTAAATTATTAAACTATCAATAAATTTTTTAAATATCTTTTATTTTTAACTATTATATTAATTTAATTCAAAAATTTTGGCATTTATATATAAAAAAACATAACAAAATTTGAATTTATTAACAAAAAAAATTTAAATGTTATTAATTAATTTTAAAATTGTATTAAGTTTTTTTGTAATTTTATTGAATAATTAGATTATACTGCAGCTAAAAAATTGGCACTATATATAAAATATGTTGGCTTTAGGTGAATTCTACTGTATTTTTTTTTATATTTAAGCAGTTTTACTAAAATTTTATTACAATATTTAAATTTAACTATTATACAAATAGTATGTATTCTAATATATAAGTTTGGTATTATTTTATCTAGTTTAACTAAATCAAATATAACTTGCTGTACTAGTTTGTACAAATTACAAGGCCAAAGACTTGTTAGAAAGTTTAAGTCAGTAATATATATTTTGGCTGTCCAAAGCTTTTTTTGGTCTTGTCTATATTCTAAAATATTCAAGTATCCAAGATTGTTCAAAACTTGTCCAAGATTATAAATTTATTTAAAAAATATATAATTATATAGTGCTTTTTTCTAATTCAGGCCTCTATATACTGAACTCTTGATAATCTGAACTAAAACTTTTGGAACAAATATTTTATATATATTTCCTCTGGATATATCAAATTAACATAATAAATTTGCTATTCCAGATCTGAACTCAAGCTAATCAATACATATTTGATATAATTTTTTATTTATTCTATATAATTGATTAAACTAGTGTTCTGACTCAGATCAAATAATAGTGATCTGATGTATCAGATATTTAACTTGAGCTATAATCTAGATCAGATAATAGTGATCTGATGGGTCAGATATTTAAACTGGGCCATAGCCCAGGTCAGATAATTAGAAAAAAATAGTATAAAAAAATATTTTTTTAAGTTTTTTTTTTTTTATACAATACATATTATATCATTATATGGCGGATTATGTATCAAACAGATTTATTTAATTTTTTTTTATTAGTACTCTTTATATACTGGATTTTTATTAGAGTTTAGTTTAAAAAAGAAATTTTATATTCTGGACTTTCTCTATACCAAACAATATCTCTTAAGATGATTTGTTCAGATTAGAGAAAGATGACTATATATTTTTTAGATGCTAAAACACATTTTGATTAAAATTAAAATAGGTATTTTAATAAAATTTTAAATAATTTTACTTTATTTAATTGTCTAAAATTGTTTAAAATTGTTCAAAGTATTGTCTAAAATTGTCCCATATACAATACTAGTCTAAGCAATTATATAATCTGGTTTATACTCTTTTATTATTCATCTTCTTATATTATTCTTTTATATTAGTTTTATTTTCTTTTTTAAAAGAAAACTACAGTTAGACCTCCTAAATACAACTTCTCCAAATACATAATCTTTCTTAATGCATAATTTAACTTGGTCCCAACTCATATGTTATTTATAGATTTTTATTTCTCTAAATACAATACCTCTCTAAATGCAAGTTTTTTATTGGCTCCTCACTATG
Source organism: Gigaspora rosea (assembly GCA_003550325.1). Lineage (NCBI taxonomy): Eukaryota > Fungi > Glomeromycota > Glomeromycetes > Diversisporales > Gigasporaceae > Gigaspora > Gigaspora rosea. Next base: position 59,979 of record QKWP01001861.1, on the reverse strand, counting down.
CATTTAGAGAAGTCTAATTGTATCTTGCTTTTTTCTGTTTTTCAAACTTGATATATCTTGCACTTGCACTATTGTACTACTTTACTCTCAACTTGTATACTTTTTTGTAATCCTTTTTTTCTTTTATTCAATAACTACTATCTTACTTTGTTTTATTTAAGATACCTGCTACTTTTTTTATTAGAATACTATTGTATTGGTATTTTCAAATTTCTTTATAAAAAAAAATTTCATATTGTTACTAGCAGAATGCTTAACAAAAATTTTGTTTTAGTTAATAAGTTTGTACTTAACCTAAATTATCAACTACTTTTTATTTAATAAGCCTTTATATTATATACTCTCTAGTAGTAAATTTTTTAACTTTATTCAAACTAATCAAAATTTTAAGCTTTTGTTCTAATATCTTGATACAGTATTGTGCTTTATCTAAATCCTATTTGCCAAAATTTTAATACTATATATTTCTGAAAATAAGCAATCTCCAAAAAAAGCTACTCTCTTATTTTTTAAAAATTTTAAAGAAATTGTTAGTATTTGCTATATATAAAGTCTAAATTTTACTAAATAAAACTCAAAAGTATTATTAAGTAAAGTTGTTCAAAATATTAAAATAAAAATTTGGTGGTATTTGATCAATTTTTATTAGTAAATTTTCAAATTTTCAAAAAATTCAACATTTCAAAAATAAGCAACCCACATTTTTTTGTATAATTTTTGGCCAAAAAGGATAGCTTATTTTTAAAAACATATAATAATACTCTTTTTTATTTCTAATTTTTTACTAAGACCTAAGCATGTAACTAAATATGCTTGTATTTCTTTTATTTCTTCTTTGCAAAGTTAATATATATCTTCTGTATACAATTCTGAATTTCTTTTAAATAACAAATTCAAAACCAAAAGCTTCTTTTAAAAACATTTTATTAGTGTGCTTAGCTTTTTTACTTTGTTTAATGATATATATCTGAAACTCTTTTGATCTTAGCCTGCTTTGTAAAAAAAACTAATTGAAGATACTTATATTGGTTTCGGTTCTATCTTTTTAATAGTTTAGTTCTTTTGGGTTCAATATTTGTTTGTATCTTAAAGGCAAGCTTTAAAAAGAATCTTGTTAGCAATTCACTATAAATTTTTTTTATAATAATATTATTCTAGTTGATATTAGCTAGCACCAGTATTAGGAAGTTTTTTATATAGGTTTATATTGATATATAGCAATTAATCGATATATATCATAAAAATAATGAAATATATCAATTAATTTGTTATATATCGTTAAATATTTATAACAGTTATACGCAATTAATTTTGTTTACAATTTTGATCACATAGACAAAAAATTAGTAGCATATATGAAAACAATTGTTGTGATTGCGATTGTCTTCTAATATGCAAACATAGGTTTTTTTTACAATTATAATCATAATTATTTTCTTTTGTGCATTTGTAATTTTGTCTAAGTACTAATAAAAAGTTAGATAGAATCGCGAAATTAAAATTAAGCCTAAACTTTTAAAGTTAGCAAATTGTACCAATTGTTAACCAAATTGTAATTTGAACAAACAAATAATAAAATGTTTCTTTAATAAATCGAATAACTTTGATACAGCACTCATTAAAAGCTTCTTACAACACTAAAAATTTGTAAAGTTACTGTAAATACCATTTCGATTTACAAGGTAAAGATAAAAATGATCCAATTTTAAAAACTTTGCAACAATTTAATGCAAAATACTTATAATATAGCCGAATTTAAAAAGTAGATGAACTATGTTCTTCCGTTTCTTTATGAATAGCTTAAGGATACTATACAATATTTTTTAAGGCTCTTTGTCATGGATGCAGTCATAGAGTCAATCGATAATCATTATGCTTACATTAGCAAATATTTATTTTGCTGAAGTTATTTTGTCTTTTAAATATCTAACAAAAGATAGATTTATGCTATCTATGGACAGAAGATTCAGCAAAGCCGTGGGTGGTGGTGGCTTTGATGAAGCAAATAAGTATCGATTTACCATGAAGTGCAAACTTGTCGAGCTGTTTCTTAAAATTGAAGAATGTAATACTAGTTTCCAAAAATTCTATCACCATTGTCATGATTCACATGGGAACGAGGTGTCTAATTTGTATAGAATTAATCTTTATCTTCTCGATGTTAGACTTTCACTGAGAAATTAAATAAAATCATATCGATATTATATGTACATATAATATTATACCGCGCTAACTAAATTAATATCACCGGGTCTGCATCGTATCAAATTTGTTGGGGTCGGAACCAAGAATTGATGTTTTTTTTTATTGGATCACGTATTCATGTGCATAAATAAAACAAATTTAAAACCATTCGATTCGTCCCAGTAAGACGAATCGAATGGTACTAAAACATTTTAATTCTGATCAGTGTATCGCAGTATATCATCAAAAAACACAAGTGCGTCATATTACCAACCTGCATCATAATACCCTACTTACTCATATGAAATTTAAAAAAAAAATAACCGGCCGGGTCTATTTAAAAGTTTCATGTTATGAAAACCAATTAATTAAATTTGTATGGCCTTATTTACATACATCATCACAATGTTATTTTTTTATAAAATCTATGTAGACCTACAAGTTTATATAGATACTACATAGAATATTATATAATAATTATATATCATAATTATTATATATAATTTAATATAACACTTATATCAATTTTATTTATAGTTATATAAGTATACTTTTATATAAAAAATTTATATAATTTTTATATATTCATAAAAAGTTATATATTTTAACTATATAACTTTTATATATTAATAAATTATAAATAAAATATTTATGTAAATTTTATATAGTTATAAATTTTATATAAATAATTTATATAAAAATTCCATATAACAACAATTATATATAATTTAATATAAAATTTATAAAAACTTTATTTATAATTATACAAATATATAAATTTCCAAGCAATCCCTTCATAAACTCGGTAGGCCAGTGCAAAAAGATTGATACCTCAAATAAAAATTAATAGTAATTTTTTTTAGTAATAAAATGTAATTTTTTTAATTTAAAAAATTAATTTAGTAGATAGGAAAGGGTATAATATAATTTATTTAATTATTTTATATAAAAAATCAAGAAATTTTTAGCATTAACTTTTTAAGTAAATTTTACTATGTTTAGAAATGATAAATTTGATCGTGATATAGTAATAAAAATTTTTTTATATATAAAATTTAAGTTTTTTAATTTAACTTTATTTTATTAGATAATAAAAAACATTATTTTAAAATTTAAATATTTGTTTATATAAAATATAAAAAAATTTACTAATAGTTATTTTTAAGCTTAGTTTTACTATTAAATATATATAGTACATATAGTAAATTAATAATTTTTAATACAAATACATCAACTTTAATATTTAATAACTTTTTATCTGGTAATTATTTTTTTATGAAATTTTAAATATAGTTTTATTGAATCTATAGCTAGTTACTTGCATAGTAGCAAGCTTTAAACTTTCAAATTCATTAAGATATTAATTAAAATCTATTTTTTTAAGAAAAAATTTTTTTGTAATTTTTTTTATCTAAAAAGTTAGCTTTTACCTATTTTTATATAAAGGTAATATAAAATAATATAATTAATAAAAAAATGATAGTTTATATCATAGTTATTTAATTGTAAAAAATATTTAATTATATTATTAATAATTTAAAAACTTTTAATAGCAGCACTTTTAAATTAAAATATTGAGGTATCAATCTTTTTGCACTGGCCCATAATTATATATATAATTTTTATATAATTATACAAATATAATTATATATATAATTTTTATATAATTTTTATGTATTTATAAAAGTTATGTATTATCGTTATATGTCAACAAATTATAAATAAAATTATGATATAAATATCGTAAACTCTATGCTGCTTCTAAATTGCTACCGAATTTTCTTCTTTTATTATCTTTTTGCTGATGATTACTCATTTGTTTGACGATTATGTTTTACATCATTGCAGATCTTATACGGTGAAGGATATATTTTCCTTAATCATTTAATTTATGAGTGTAAATTGTCGTAGTTTTTATATCATGTAAGATTTTCTTTATGATACTGATTAAATTCATCGTTGCTTGATTTAGAAGCCATATGACAAATAAAGACGGCGTTAACAGTCTTCCTGAGCTATTATCGTTCACTGAAGATTAAATATTTAATCCACAATTAATGGCTATGAATAAATATAAGAATTTTGGCTTACATCAAATACCAAAGCATCCTATTTTTGCCCATCTTCAAAATCGTAAGAGTTTCTTTCGCTAAATAAATCGAAGATTAAGTATATTATCTATGAATATTAAATAACACATGTATATGTTACCTCGATGGTACTCTATACGGATCCGAAAAAGATTGACAATAGCTGGTTGCCTGTTTCTATTGCATAAGCCTTGCAATAAGATCACGCAGTATTCCATTTGGATACTTTGAGTAATTTCTTATTTAGTTTTTTGTATACAGAGATAAAAAATTAAATTAAAAGCATAAATTAAAAAATCATAACATATACGCCAATTTGTGTTATAAAAAAAAAAAATCATAACATAATACAAGACGCGTGTACTCGTTTAGTAGATTAAAAGATTATAAATTTTCTTACTAATATACAACAAGTAAGTAACAAATTATATATGAAGAAAACATCCATATAAATTCTTTATAGTTATATGAAAATATTAATATAGTATGAATTTGTTGTATCAAACTGTGGAACAACGTGAACGATATTATTAATCGATTCTATCGGAATTATATTGTAAATACTTGTTAATTGTAAATAAGGGCACCCGAATTTATAAAATTTTGAAGGGATGTTTGGGTGTTTAAAATCATACCAACGAACAAGTGCCAGATTAAATGTTAAAGTATTTTTAAATATAATACGAATCAATAACAAAACCTATAAAATTAAATAGTTAATATAAATAATGAATAAAACGAATAAAACTACATTTATTTTAAATATATACCTTTGCAAAACAATATCCGTCACATACTTCAAATTCTTGCTCTGAGTCCATAAGAATAGCGACATCACTAAACATCGGTGCATTGTAAAAATTTTTCGAAACTCTTACTTGTTCTTTGTTAGATAATGTGAAAGATTCATATAATATTAAAGTTGCTTCTGATTCCTCTATATTTTTTTCATGCATTGATGGTACAAGTTTAAAATAGTCATTTATTGCGGGAGCAAGATGGCGTAAACCTTCAAGGATTTCAGTAACGCTTTCTTCATCATGCTCATATTGTTCAACAAGTGACCTTAAAAGATGCAAAGGTATGGTACAATATTTTTTTCCAAATTGTCCAAATTTTTTTTTTATTTCTGATTGGTAATTTTCCGAAACAATGTGGTCGTTGATTGTAATTGTTCGTACTACCTAATTAGTACATATTACTGTATTAGTACAAATTATATACTAAGTGCGTACGTACATACTTAAGTATATCAAACAAAAGAAAAACCTTTTGCAAAATCTGCTTATCAATATCGCGTTTGTTAGACATCCTGTAAGGAGTTTTAATATAAAACTTATGAAGCGCCTCATATGTGTCAGCACTTAATCCATTTAGATTTCCATATTCCTTAATGGTTTCAATTGTATGATGTATCCAGTGGTGATATTTTAAAAACCGACAGTTATTCTTCGTAAATGAGCCAAGAATATCAATGAAATTTTTTGCCCATGTTTGAATCGACTTCTATTTAAAAAAAATTTAACTGACATTAGTAGCATTACTAATGCAGACTAGAGTTTGGAACTAGATTTGATCTTTGGATTTAAATCCGATTTCCTTTGGATTCGATTTAAATTCGGATATGAAACCGAATTGACCGAATCTGCAATATTTTTGTTAGATACGTACATACAATGATGCTATCTAATTTGGCATTTGCTTTTTATATCATTATTGTGATTCTGGAATAAATCCGGATTTACAATTCGAATTTAAATTCGAAGCTGAAAGATCGCTAATTAAATAAATCCGGATTTAAAAAATAAATTCAGATCCAAACTCTAGTGCAGACCCAATTATAAAAAAAATCACTTATAAAAATTTACTAACCTCAAATTGAAGAAGATCAGTCTGTGTAAATTTACACTGTATCGAATAACGATACATTTTGTTCCAATTAACGAACATATGAACAAGTAGTTCATTTTCACTTTTTGTAAAAAGCCCTTCGAGAACAAAAGGCATAACTTTCATCATGTGCCTGTATTCTGATGCTGTCAACAATGCAAGATCAGCAAGCCCAATATTGAATATTTTTAGCCCTGGATAACGTGGTATCATCCCGAGTCTTTGGTCCATTTTAATTATAAGAGCATTTCCACCGCGAACTTTCAAGAGATCTCGTGTAAACTTAACCATGTATGAAAAGAGCCCAAGATCTAAATGGTGCATTCGCTCCGGAACTGTTGCTGTGTAAATATTAAAATTTCTATAATAATAGAATATAAATTAAGTATATAATTAAATAAATTTTTAATATTATTAAATTGTATTATAAACTACTTACAGATGATTCCAAAAGCTATTTATTTCTTCATGTAATGAGTGCTCTTTGCCCTGTCCCATTGCAATTATTTGTCTCATCCGATCTTCTGTTCGAGTGATTTTGCGATTGGCAGATAATTTAATAGCATTTAATTCGTCCTTTCCTACGAGACAGGTGTGACAAGGACGTGCACAACTTGTTCCACTGTAGGTTAAACACGATTTACAGTTTTCGGGCCAGTCCCCGATAACACAGGCCAGCATCATATTACACCTTATATTATATTTGTTAACCTTTAGTAATATTCCAGACTGATATTGTGATTGCAATGGCTCAATTAATATGTTAATACATTTGTGAAAGATTGATCTAATTAACTGCCTAAACTGTGGTGTTTGCCGTTCTTCTTTTGTTCCTTTCAATATCGGTATGATACCGACAAGCGCCTTTGCCTCGGTTCTATTACGAAGAGTTGTTGGAATATTTCCCAAACTGATATATATTGGGTGCCGTGAACTTTTTCCTAACCGGTCAAGTGTGGTTGCATCCGAATATAGTATTATAGCCAAGACCTTATTTTCAAAAGGAATATGTTGTTGTGCACGACTCCACCATTCGCAATTGTAAAATTCAGAGAATACTTTTTCCTGGCGCCCCTAAAGAAATATATAAGTTTAAAATTTTACGAATTTCTAAATTAATATATCCTTAATATATATATATTTTACATCTTTCACCCAATTTCAATTATGATTATGCGATTTTATATTAATGATGACTTGAAGTAGGATCTTCCATAAAGTCACAATTGAAATCGGGAAGATGTACATGCAAGTGTAAAAATAAAAATATTTTAATATTATTATAGTACATTATAATAGAATCTATGACTATATCTAAGAATTTTACCGTACTTGCCTCAACTGATACATAAACTTCCTGGTAATCAAATATACAGTTTTCTGCAATTTCTTCATGTTGAAGAATTTCCTTAACTGCTGAGAGAATTGGCCTATATTCGAATGAATATATTTGATCCTTTATTTGCGCAACAGAGGTTGAAAAAAACCTAGTGCGGTCTTCTCTCAATGTATCCAAAAAAAGAAGACCATCCTTCGTTGATCGGGGCAGAGTTTTCTTTGAAACTTGACTATAATTTTTTATAAACTTTAATACCGCGTCGCCAGCCTTATATGAAAGCTTGTATCTGATTACCTAATATTAAATACAGTAAATTATTATTTAAATACCAACTTTCTAATTAAATTAACAAACATGATAATTACTATGTTCATGAAATCCCGATATGCATTGCTAGGAAAGTCTCTATTATCTACTTCGCTATCGCTACATTCACTATCATCATTCTGGGATTCATCAATTTCATCAACGAACATGTCATTTCCATCTAATATTTTCCCCTCAAATATTTTACCAGACTCATAAGTAAGACTTCGATTAGAAATCTCTTGGTCAAATATTGAATCAATTTCGTTAGTAATTTCCTGGTTATTAAGCACTAGATCCGATTCACTAGAAGTGCTTTGAGTATCAAGCGTCGAACTAGATTCATCAATGTCGATTTCTTGATTATCGAGTATTAAATTCGATTTACCAGAAGTGCTTTGAATATTAAACGCCAGGCCAGAATCATTATCAATTTCTTGATTATCGGATATCAAGTCATTATTGTCAGAACTGTAAGTGTCCGTACTAGTATCAGTTTCACTTTCAAAATGATAGTTGTTTTTGTGAATCTTTTTGTGATTTTTAAGGCTTGTTAAACGGCCAAAACTTTGGCCACACACACCGCAAGTAAACATGAAATATCTAAGAAAAAAAGATAAACTTAACCAATTTATTTATTTTTAAAAAGTTGTTTTTTATTTTCTTATTTTTATTATTTTTTTTTTTTATTTTTGTTATTTTTTATTTTATATTTTAATTAAAATGGCACTTACTATAATACAATAAAAGATGACTATCGGGTAATTTTCTTTTATCTTCAAATATAGCTTTTTGTTTTATTGCAAAGTAAGCACTAAATTCTTTATTTTTTTTCGCTTTTATAATGCATTTAAATTTTAATTACATGTCATTTGATTTTAATTTCCGAAGGCATGATATTCTAGGTTAGTATTTAGTAGGGTTGATTAATCACAATGAATGATCGAATATTCTGGTAGTTTACACAAATTAGTCTCAGAGTTATTCTATATAAATATGTCAAGTAATTACAGATTTCTTTACTACTTTTTACTTTTACATAGATAAGCCTCTTTGGCTTGTCGTGCTTGCATACGTTGCTTAAAATTTGTTCAAAGATAATTCGAATTTTAAAATAACATTTCTTTTAAAAAAAAAAAGCGACCCTTAATAATTATTATTTCATCTCTTAATTTTTGTATTACATTCTTTTAAAACCACCTCAATTGACGAAGGTATTAATTATCAGTCCACTCAAATAACCAAGCCACCCAATCGTATATTTTTACGGAATAATTACCTTAAAAAACAAAATTTTCCTGAATTTCATTTTAATTACTAACATGCATTGTTTTTATATATTGCGTAATTTGTACACAACAGTAACAATACGGTTTATCATATGTTAATTAATCCTTACATAATATTTAAAGAAATTCATAAAATTCAAAGCACTGATTATTATATTTTTTTTAAATATTAATATTTTAAGAAACGGTTCTTTTTTTATCATGCCTCCTAAAGGTCGAAAACGAAAACCTGATCCTCAACAAAATGAAGTTAATACAGTAGTTACAAAAAAAAAAACATTTTTAATTTTTTTTTTTTATGGCATTAGATGCTCTAAGATCTAATCCATCTACTTCTATAAAGAAACCGCAAAACACAGAACAGACTACTGCTCAATCTCCTAAAAATGCAAAGACAGTTTTGCATAATCCTATGAATCAAAGTAACTACGTCGATGTCGACTATATTGATGATGATATCCAAAACTTTCCTTGTGAAATTACTGAAAGCACGCCTCTACTTCCACTTAGCGAATCTTTTACAAATACGTTAGAAAATTTGTCAGTTGACGATGAGAACGGTCAGTTATAGAAATTTCACAACAATTTATATGATTTTAAATTCTGAATGAGTATTAACTTTAACTGATTAGCTTCAAATGGTGAAAGCAAAACGATAAAATTAATATTAGAAATGACCAAACAAATATTGATGCAAAATAACTCAATTATGGAAAAACAAAAAGCTTTGGAGTCTACAGTTACTCTACTAACTAATGATGTCAAGGCATTACAATCGTTACAAGAAAATTTCAAGCCAAATATGAGAGACCATGTTAACGAATGGTGGCAGGTATATGTAAACATATTTCTAAATTATATTACAACACTAGAGCGTAGAATCGATTTTCTGTTAATATAATTGATTAAAAAATTAGGACCAGGTTAGTATTTCAAAAAATCACATTTATTATAAATATATTTTCACTATACAATATGTTATATTGTNAAATTAGGACCAGGTTAGTATTTCAAAAAATCACATTTATTATAAATATATTTTCACTATACAATATGTTATATTGTACTTAATAGCAAACTTGAACTCTATTAATAAAATCTTAGTAAACTACTGGATGTAAAGAGAAGAAAATCGATTCTACTCCGCTGATATCAATTTTTAATTTTATTTAACTGTGGATTTGTATTATACGGCATTTTACTTGTGTTTATTAGTCATAAGATAAACTTTATTAATGTCACTTTGTCGATCAGGTCTTGATAAGTGCTGCTATGGAAATTTGATTTACTGTATTTATTAAAACGATTTTATTAATTTATTAAATTTAGAAAGGAATGACACAAGGCATTAAAAATGCTATTGATAACTGGCTTTATCCAAACGAGAAAATTTATGAACAGACTATTCAAAAAGAACTTGAAAATTTTTGTCCCGATAAAATGGTCCGGTATAAGAAAAATTCCAAGTGGGAGACGTTATTTAGCAAGATCGAAAATTCAGTAAGTAATTAATTTAGCTTTTTTTTTTTTCTTTTTTAATTACATAAAAATTTTTTAAATATAGATCAGCACTGAGTCCTGCAAGTATTGTGGAGCTTTATTTGGGTCTTTTCGACGTGCTATATTCGATCATGTTTTTAAAAAGAAGATTTCGCCAACCGTTAATTCGGAAAGTTCAGAATCTGAGATAATTGCTTGGAAAGCGAGTGAAGAAGTTTGTTGGTGCTTTGAAAACTTGGATAGTATTATCGAGGATGAGGACAAGACGTATCTTTAAATGGTTGTCAAGAAGGTTTTCGGCCGACAACCTACAAAGAATCAATATGCAGTTACGCGAGCTGTATTACATAACTTGTTCAATCCCTAAATTGTCAAAATTAAATTTGATGAACGATACCTGACAAGAAAATTGAGAAATTTCTTGGTGAGTTATACTTTGATAAACAGTATTATGCTCGGCATTTACAATGTTTTATTGGTAACATGTATATTGTATTTAATCACACTATTGTCTAATTTATAGCAAGGTAATGACGAAGAAGATCAAGAAAATAATGAGTCAAGTACAACCGAAAGTGAATGAACTATATAATTGAACTTTATATATGTTTGCATTGATTCCGTGCGGGAGTAGCATATTATTTATACATTACATATATATCTAATAAATATGTATTAAATAAAAATTATTTATAATTCTACATAATTATATAGTAAATTTTATATAAATACTGCTTTTGTTAAATTTAAATAAATATTTAAAAAATGTTATTTGCAATTTTATATACATTTTATATAATCGTTATATTTGTTTAAATTTTAAATAACTATTAAATAAATATTTTTTATAATTTTATATAATTATATAAATAAGTTTTATATAATCGTTATATTTGTTAAATTTTAAATAACTATTAAATAAATATTATTTACGATTTTATATAATAATATAAATAAGTTTTATATAATCGTTATATTTGTTAAATTTTAAATAACTATTAAATAAATATTATTTACGATTTTATATAATTATATAAATAAGTTTTATATAATCGTTATATTTGTTAAATTTTAAATAACTATTAAATAAATATTATTTATAATTCTAATATATATATAAATTATAACTATGTAAGTCTACATTGGGTTTATAGATCTATGTAGAATTTTTAAATAAAATATACATAAAATATCTACAGAACTCTACATAGAAACAACTTTGTGATGATATACAATAATAATACTTAAATTATTTTGTATTAATCAATAATAATACTAAATTTATTTAGTATTAAATAATGATACTATTTTATTTAGTATTAAATAACTAGGAGGAATGTAAACCAATAGTTTTGAACTTAGTATATTTTCAAAAGTCTTTAATGGATTCAATAATTGTGTCGTAACTACATTTGTAATTTAAACTTACAGTATGCAATTACTGGTTAGAACGTAAATCATAATAAGTAAATCGAGCATCGACATCAAACAGCAAATCAAGGGATTTGCATTATGACTTGTATCATGTTTTTTCGTAGAGTTGATTGGTCTTTGAGGTTTGTGATATGCAAAAAAAAAAGAGCACTTGGAAACATCGATAAAATGTCAATTCCCATTCGGTTTGATTTACATCGCTATAAATAACGTTACCAGAAATAAATTCAGTTAAATAAAACTTATTTAATTCATAAATGAGCGACGTGAAAGGAAAATCTGTAAATCCAGAAATCATGCTTTTTGTTTCAATCAATGGATCGGAGGCAAAGTTTTAATTAGTATTAGCCTGAAATTGAATAAATCAATCAAGTGAGTTACCATTTCGATGAATAAAATCTGGTCATCTTTTTTTTCATTAAGTTGAGCCGATTGGCTAAAATTTAGAACCTGCATCGCGCACAATGAGTTTTTAACAGTTCTTTCTTCGATTAACTGCATTAATCGCGATGATTTCAACCACTAGCTAATTACTGATTGAGAATAATACCTTTAATATAATATATTAAAATGAAGTAACTTAAGTTTTAAGATGTATATTGTTATTATAATCCCCGATCTCTATATCAAGATCAAGAGGATTAACGAATAATTTGGAAACGAAGTTTCCGCTAATTCCCAATGGATCAGGAAATTATTATTACTTATTGGCATCACACACGTCTTCGTAGTGAAACCATGGATAAATAAGCAGTATTGTCAAATCTCACGCGTGTCTTAGGCCAATATCTGCTAAGCTATTAAAATTTAACGACTTAATTAGCCATAAAAAAAATTTAATCGGTTTGAAATACTAAAAGTAGTAAATTATAATGTGATAATTTATTTATATTGATATATTCATTTGATAGACCAAACATTTTATTAAAATAATTGGAAATAAGAGGCAATATATATGATTTTTAAAGAAAAGAAGGAAAAAAAAGAGGGTGGTTGCATATGAAAAAATTTTGCATAGGCATTAGTTTAGGTGGAGAACAATAGTGTAAAAGAAAATTAGTAATCAAATAAGAAAAAGAATAAACTAATCTCTTTAGATAAAAAGGTTTTAATCCAAAAATCCCGATATACAAAATCATTTCAAGACTAAAATTCTCACTAAAATAAGATTAAAAAGTTATATCTCGAAAGATTAATAGCCTGAAAAAAAAATATCAAAAAAATAAAATTATAATTTCGAAACAAAATCCTAATATTTACTTATTTTTTTTTTTTTTACAAAGTATTTTTTTAAAAAATTTTTTAAAAGGGTATGCTTCAATTGGTGTTACGAATATAAGTATTGTATGATTGAGTAAAATAGTGGAGTATACTACAAAAATCGCATTTGAGTATATAAAACTAGCATACAATACTCATAATATATATTATATATAAAATAGTATAGTCGTACATTAAATGATTATTTGAAGTTTTTTTATCGTTATAATAATAAAACATATTAATATGGTCACAGTAACAAAAAGAATTTACCGTATTTCCGCGGAATAACGAAATTCGCACCCCTGAAAATAGTATACTGGGTTTCAATATAACGCTCGTATTATTTTACTGACAATTAATTTAATGACAAGCTCATATCGTAGACAATAAATATATTTCACCGACAGCTCATTTGCAGACAAGTTTTTTTTTTTTTATAAACTGCACTAACCTTAACTCTAATTCTAAGCCTAACCCTAATGTAACTATTATTAATAGTTACAAAAAATTATATGACTTAGGTTTGTTATGGAATTTGGACAGTACGGGGTTTAACGGGACAGATACTAACGAGTGATGGAAAAGAATCTCGGGACAATTTTTATAATAATACGAAAATAGACTTCAACGGTGAAAAGACTTTCGATTTTAAAAAAATATGTAAAAGGACTCTTCGGCACAACTTAAGCTTACTTCCTTTTATTTTTATTAAAAATCGAGAAGATTCTGCTTAATTAAACTCGAAAATATGGGTGTTTATATACATTTAGGTTTATTAGCCTACACGTTTGACGCGTTAGCACGTTAATCGTGCAATTCGACACCTAATATGATACGAAAATACTAATTTTAAGTCCATCACGTTGAACGTGTTTCCTCATAATTTCGAAGCCAGAAAATTCCCCGCCACTGCACGTTTGACGTGATAGCACGTTAAGCATACTTTGTGAAATGAGCTGTCGGTGATGTACTAGTATTACGCTGTCTATGAAATGAACTTGCCTGTAAATTAATCGCCTGTAAAATAAGCTTGTCGATGAAATGAGTGTCAGTGAATATGGTATCTTTGAAGTGAGTTTATCGGAACTAATATATATAGAATACTATATATAACACGTGAAAATATTGGTCTTATCTTACTTTGAATAATGCAAATGCGTATACTCAAAATACCGCGCAGGTGCGCGTTATTTCGCGGCAATACGGTAGAATCATTTTAGTAAAAATCTAAATTTCAACTTCAAACGCGATAACACTGCTCTAAAATCAATTTTTACACAAACATAAATAGTGTATTACTAAAGATTTTTACACGATCTTATATATTACTCTAATGAAAATCAAGATTTTTGAGATTGTATTTTATATGATTGCTCTAACAAAAAACAAGATATTTACAGTACTTCTGACTGAATTCTTTATTTTATTTATATATAGCAAAATAAAAATTTTATATAATTATATACTTAACGAAAATAAATTCGCTTTGTAGATTTTTTTTCTCAAACACAATTGTACTAATTGCCTGCCACTTGCTTTTCATTTTTAATTTGTAGATTTCAGGGTTTGTTCTTTTTCAAGATTCGCTAATTCGATTGAATGGACTTTTGTTTCACATTCTCTTCATGTTCCTTTATTAATTGTTGAGCTTGCTTGTTTCATGTTCATTTTCACTTCAATTTTCGGAATGATCACTTTAGTTTTTTTGCCAATTTTTTCCTTTTATTTTTGATGGATATAAATTTGAAGTTTTCATCAATAAGTTAAAATATTAATAATAGATAGCAATAGATAAATAAAATGTAGTTATAATTAAATTATTATTTACCTTATATTTTATGCAATATTTATAAGGAATATTTACAAATGCTGAATCTATGTTTTCTCACCCATTGATATAATAAACTATAGCTAGCAATTTTTTTTCATTTGTTGGTGAATATTCGATTGGAGTCAATGAATGAATGAATTATTTCTTTAACAGCAAGTTTTTTGCAAGATATATCTCCGATCTAGAGGTTTTTCTGGAAAATGAACTTATTTTCAATGTTAAGTTTTCAAAGTTTTCATTAAAGGATTTATTTTTTTTCGAGAAAATTTTTCTCTTTATCAATTCCATTAGATTCGAAATATTTCTTTATCAAAAAAAAACTATAATTCGATAATATAGACTTGTCGTCAAAACTATTATCATCCAAAGGGATTAACATTTTATGTATAGACTAGAGGTCCGAACCGGATGCAATTTCTTCACCCGGGTCACCCGTGTGAATTGAAATCGGGTGACCCGGATGAAAACGGGTTTTATATATGTTATGTGTCATTTATTTATTCCTGTCAGTTCGGAATCTTTGAATCAACGAATGATTGTCACTTATTGATAAAACGAAAATGAAAATAAAAAACAAACATTTACTATTTACAGTTTATTCTTTCGTTTAGAATAATTATCACGATAATATAAATTCGTGAATCTCTTAAACAAATACTAAAAATTTGACAAGTCGCTGGTTTAAAAGTTAAAAATCAGTAATTTATCTGTAAGATTGTAGAGATAAAGCAAAACTAAATGAAATCATGTACTCAAACTATATCTAATATCAATAAGGTGAAACAACAAAATAATTGCCCTGTGAAGGTATTCGTTTTTGTTAAGACAAATGTTAATAAGTCATATACTCTCAGTCAATCTTCAAAGTAATCAAATAGCAATAAAGTAGGTTTTGCTATTAAATGAAACGTCAACATACCAACCGATTTGACCCGGGTTTTAAATCAGTGATCCGGGTCACCCGTTTTGACACGGGTGACCCGGTTTACTATAACCCGGTTCGGAATTCTAGTATAGACATTTTAAACCCGATTTTAATTTTTTTTTTTTTTTTTTTTATTAAAAAAAGAGAAAATAAAAAACTATTAAATGTTAAATTTTATAAAGCCTGAAGTCTAATTTTTTTTAATGTCACTTTTGTATAAATTTTATTATATCATTTGCATACTATACACGATATATTTAATTTATACGTAATTGTGATTTCATCAATCCCTACACACATGTGTTTGTTAATAGTATACTCAACTTATTTGCTTACGTATACTCCACTGCAATACACGTGGAAAACATTTTCCCTTTATATTTTAATAACTTATATTTCATTAGGACGTTGATAAAGCACACCACTGGTGTTCAACACCACAAGTGTTTTGATCAATCAAAATTCATGAAATTCGTGTAATGTGAAGATCAGGTGTAACCCGAATTTTTCGAAAAAATGTGTTTTTTTCAAAAATTGCCTATATCGAAAAATTCTGTCTAAGAAATCTATCTTCACGTTCTAATAAAAAAAATTCCTTGGTATATACTAATTCTAACCCAAACCCAAACCCTAGCATGAACTCTAACCCTAACCCTAATAGCAAAAAAATTTTTTGCATATTATAATTTGTATTTACTGGTGTTGAACACCACTGGTGTGATATATGCATATTGTTTCATTATTATTTAACACTTTTAAGAAACTCTAGAATATCAAAACATGTTATTTCTGTTGTCAACAAAATGAATATGTTTGTCAATGAAATAGGGAATTTGTAATTGACAGTATGATGAATTCTGCCGATTACGGGCAATACATATATAAAAAAACCCAATTACTACATTATATATATATATATACGTATGCATTGCATACTTATTAAATAAAGTTTTCTTATTTGATACTACCGCAAGTATCGCACAGCGCGGATCACGCTACACCTGGAGTACAATACATTCTACAGAAAAAAATAAATTTCGGGTACTATATTAAGCGATTTTTTCATGTGAAAAATTTTTTTGCATAGAATATATATACTTGGATATTTATATATTTTATCATAAAAGTTTTTTTTTTAGTTAGGGGTACTTTTGCGCAGGGAGTACTGTACTTTTGATCCGTGCATCACGATGTAAGACCAATGTAAGCATAAAGTTATTTAACAAATTACATAAAATTTTATTTCTCAAATGCAATCAAGTTTAGAACAATGAAACAAGAAACTTTGTTCAAATATACGTAATAGATTAATAGTAATAGTTATTGGTTTGGTAAATATAGACAAATATTTTTAAGCGTATAACACAAATTACATGCATACATGACATGCGAAACAAAAAAAAAAAATTATTTATTTTTTTTTTAATATTAAATATTGATCTTGCAGATGATCTTTTAATTACAAAATCTCACTTTAAACGAGCAAAAAACATTTTTGAAAAAAAAAATGTAGAGGAGAGAAAAAGTGATATCAATACGAAATGTGATGTGGAAAAGAAAAAAAGTTGAAAAAACCAAGATCAGATGATTTAAGAGTTACTAAAATACAAATACATATAATAACATATAAATACAAAGAAATAAGAATTTTTGTTTTTTTTTTTTTAGGGACTTTTCTCTTTACAAACTTTTGATAAACTTTTGATATATGAAATGTATGTATATATATATAATTAAGGACGATTATTTCCAAGAAGGAAAAAAAAAACAATCAAAAAAAATCCTGTACATGCAGCAAGGAATTAACATTGGAAATATAAATTTATTATTAAGAACGATATTAACTTATATAAATTCCTAATTTAAACAAAATTTAAAGAACTTTAGACCTAATTATAATGCTTTAATCAGAGGAAGCTCTAGGAGTAGCAGTTTGAATAAAAAGACTCGGCGTTCTCACTTTTTCGCTGTTTTTAGTACTCTTATAAATCATAACTTGTTCTGGTTCATTAACTTTCACCGTAAGATTAGGCTTCGGTTTATATTTATATACCACTTCTCCGAGAGCCTCAACTCTCCATTCTCCATCATACATTTCACGACGTTCATCCCATAATTTATAAGATAAGAAGGAAGTTATTATGAATAATATACCAATTATCCAACCAAAGATTATGAATAATAATTTGGTAATGCATTCTTGGGCGATGGAAGGTGAAGAAGTGGGAGGACAGGAATAGCTATGACCTTCGAATGTTGGGTAGATGTTTGCTAAACCTATAAATTATAAATAGAGTTGAAACAATTTATAATCATTAATACATAACATATAAATATATATCTGATATATTTATTTATTTATTTATTAATTCAAAGTCTCACCTGCAGAAAGCCATAAAAATGCAAAGATACTATTTATTTAAAAAAAAAAAACATGTATTATATTATTTTAATAACCAATAAAATTAGTGGAAAAAATTATTGGTAGAAAAAAAAATTAACGATAAAAAAAAAGTTTAAAAATAAAATAAACGAACACATACCTATTGATTGTGATATCACGCTTATGTGGACCTGTATAGAATAAATGGCGGACTACATATACACCTATAATTATAATGAAAATAATAATTTTAGATCAATTTTTTTTATACCATTAAAAATGCTTTCGCATTAATATATAATTTTTTTTTTTTAGAAAAAAACAAAAACATACCACCGTCTAAAAGAGTAAGAAGTAAAACGATGTATGAATAGATCTTTACACCATTATAATAATATTGGGTACCATCTTTGCCGTACTGAAATCTATTTTAACGTAAAATAACGTAAAAAAAGTGAATCAAAATTAGATTTAGTGATATTATAAATATTCATATTCATTCATATTCATTATATAATAATCATATATAATCATATATAAGTATGTTTAAAAGAGTTACTACAGTAATGACATACATTTGTCCTGAAAAGTATGCGGAGGCTGGAATACCTTGATCAGCGGCGAATTGGGAAAATGCAGAAACTTCAACAAGTTCTATATAATATATACATATTTAAAATTAGCAAAACTTTTTCTCTTTGTATTTTCCTCCATACTAATTTTATTATTATAATTGTTTTAAGAACTATTCTCATTATTATTAACTTTTGAAACTAGTACTTTAAAAAAATTACCTAAGATGAAACAAATTATTGTAAATAATAAATGAAGGATTCTTAAAGATTTAAAGGTGGTTTGAACAAAATAGGTGTTCATGTTTGATTATATTATAAGGGGGGAAATAATTGTATATAATCTTTTTAAAGGATGATTTTTTTTTATTCGATTTTACGTTCGTTCCTATGGCAAAGGAAACAGGATTAGTGTTAGGTAAAGATATTAATGTAGGTTTATTAATAAGGCATGATACGAAATTTAATGGGATATCCAAGTGGGTGGATCCAAAGCCTTTAGGAACAGTAAAGAACGTTTTTTTAATGGTGATGGTGATGTTAGGATGTAATGAGAGAGGATTCGGTAGCGGAATGTATGGAATTAACTTAGGGGGTGGGGGATCTAAGACAGTAGTCCACCTAAAGTCCGATAATGTAATTTAAAGAAAAAAAAAACAAAATTTTACACAACATTATTTTTTGGCCTTTATATGTTCAACTTTTTTCCAACCAGTTCTTTTACTTATTTCATTGGCTCTCACAAAATTTATTAAATAGACCAACTTGGAATATAAGATAATCCGAGTATTATTTTAATTTATATACTTTTGTTTACTTCCTGCATAATTTGTTTTTTTGACCAACGTAATGCGAAACATAATTAACATTAATTTGTAACCCATATGGCTTTTATTTCTTTACTTTTTTGGAAATTGGTTGTTTATAAATCATTAAAATAATGCACACAGGTTTAACTTATTAGGTTGTAAATTGCATTATAGTGTAACTTACTTACATATAATTTACATATACGTATATTCGACATTCTATATAATGTCTATGTTAATACTATAATGTCAAAAAAAAACTCCGTTAATTATTAATACACGTGCCTCTTTCTTCTATCGGCAAAAAAAAAAAAACTATAAATATATCGATATCTTATTTTTGGTCAAGTATGATAAAAGAAAATAAATTCATACAATATTTATACAATATTTATATAATATATATTCATATTGTATTAAATATTGTATTAAATTAATATTCATACAATATTCATATACGTTGTTATTCATTATCAGTTATTTATTCTTTCATACAATATTTAATTTACTATATACCAATAATGTTCATTTGAGTGATTATAATGATATATAATATTTTAAATAGTATATATAAAAAAGTTAACGAACCAATAACAAGGTTTTCGGTAGATAAATTGATATAAATGTAGAAAACAAACAATTCAAAAAAAAAAAAAATCTTTTTTTTTTATGTAAATCCTGCTCAAGGTTGAAGGATGCTGCTTCTCAGGATGTCATAATACTGTTTCTATTTTTAGATAACTTTAAATTACATTAACAGCGGATAAACATTATTTGACTACATACTGTATGAACGTACTGTACGTAAGAACGAAAATTCAACTATGAATTTGATAAACCATTTTTTTGTTTTTCTGAATTTTCCGTTACCACATACTAGTCACATGCTATTTATTAGTACTACATATAGTAAACTCTTTCTAAATTATAAAAAGTTAGTGATATAAGTTCTTTATATACTGTATATAGTTTACTATGTTTTATATGTCATATTTCGGATATTGAATTTGATAATAAAATTTTCAAATTTCATTAGATTATTCATCATAAAAAGGTTCAATGTTAACTGTATTTGTATTTGAAGTTGTATGCTTACAAGTTACACTATCTGAAATTCGGGAATAATAAAAGTTTCAAAATTAATAAAAATATAACTGATAATACATAACAGATAATTGAAACAAGTACGTACGTACGTACGTATGTGCGTAAGATCTCCTTGCATGTATCTTAATCGTACTAATCGTATATTTTAATAAAATTTAAAGGAGATGACTAATGATAAAGTTCACCTACCAACTATCAATCTTTATTTTGTTGTACAAAACCAAGAAAATTTAAATATTATAATTGTTAGCTTTATTTCGTCAGCAAGGGTGCTTTTTAAGCATAATTTCATTTATAGTTTGGAATTTTCCGGGGATTCAACACAAATAAAGTAAAGCTGGGTTAATGTCCACAAATCCTATCTCTAGTTTCGGTAAATAAACACTATACCTTTTACCCTAGTTTCAGATTAACGAGAATAACTTAAAATAGAGTAGAGGGTGTGGCGCTTATTTTCTGAATTATGGTAATTAGTTTTCCGTGATCTTGTAATCAGAATCTTTAACATACCGATACGAAAAATTTAGTGGCATAATAGTCAATTTGAACGGTTCACTTTAAATTTTTATCATAGTAAATTTCATAGTAAAAAATGCGCTAAATTTCATCTGTATTGTACTGTACGTAAGTAACGTTTAATGGTAATGAGCAATTAGTTAAAATTGTTTAAATTTTAAATTAAAAGTTACAAATATTGCAGTAACTCCCTAACTTTCAAGATGACAGAATTCAACCGGTAATGCATTTTATCTATACTTTATTCAAAGTCAATAAAATAATTGGAGTCAAGAATTGTTAGAGTCTACAATGTTTATGATGGTTGTCAGTATATCTGTATATCTTCAAAGTTTTAAAAATTCGAAACGTATATCAAAATAGAGGCTATGCCAAACCTTTGTTCAAATTTTGAGCAAAGTAATTTCGACGACTACCAAGTTAAACTTGATAAACTTTTTTTTTTTTTTATTTGAATTATACGAATCTGTAGAATTTAAATAAAAAAAAATTTTATCAAATTTGCCTAGTACCCTATAAAAATGTTTGTTTGGTTTTATTCAATTTTTGATGGCATTATCCGGAAAGGAGTCATATTGATATAAAGGCCGTTCGCATTTAATTCTTCAGGATAACGTCACCCCCTAATGGCTCCCGGCAGAAGGAACATGAAAAAAAAAACTAGTGCTTAAAAATTTAATTCATTTATTATTCCAATATTCAAGTTAAATTCATTCTGATTAAATATATCACGCTTATACTGCACTGCTTCAATATATTTCTCTTAATTAGAGGTGTTGACTATAGATGCTTGACGCAGCTGCGTCACTGGCGCATGACGCATTGGGGTGAGTACTATGTAAATCAAAACTATATGTGGTACCATATAATATATAGTTATTGGATGCGAAGCATCCAATAACGAGAGTTATTTGTAAAATAACTTCATTATCTGGCTGTAAAATTTAATGTGACAGCTTCTGGGCCCCGAAGGGGCCCAGAAATGGAACATTAAATTTTATTGCCAGATAAACAAGTTATTGGTGCTTGGCCTTCAATAACGGTGTTATCCGGCAGCTTACGACGACCAGATTGCCAAATAACCAAAGTTACTTTTACCGTAACTTTTTATAAAGGTGTTTAAGATCAATTTACAGTGGCCTACCATATTATTGTGGACACTTTTTAAAAATTTATACAGAGTTAAATATGTAAGATATTAAGCTAAAAATTAAATTATAATTTCTTTAAATCTATATCTTTTAAATAAAAAAAAAAATATAAAATTTTATGCAGTACTTTTCAAGATAATTAAAGTTACACAAATTTGTACAATGTTACATAAGACCGAAATTAGTAATTTTTACAAATTTGTTATTACAATTTTTATATATTAAAAATTAATATTTTATTAAAATAAAATTACTAATATTAAAAATTATATGTTATTTTAACTTTTTATAAATTTTTTAAAAAATTATTATAGTATTAAATAGTATAAAATAAAATAATTAAAATATTAAATTTAATTAATAAATTACTAAAAATAGTAATTTTATTACTATATATAGTAATTTAATGAATATTTTTTAAAAAAATTTAAAATTTTTAAAAATATATATAACTTTTTATGCTAAATAACTTTATTTAAAAATAAAATTAGATTACTTAATAAAAAATTATATTTTATATATGTTAAAGTTAAAAATATTTATAAATTTATATTATATAAATTTTTTTAAATATCTCAAGAACTAGTAATTAAAATTTAATAATTTTAGTATCATTAGAATAGTATTATTATAAAGATTTAATAATATAAAAATTATTTGGATATAATAGTTAAATGCTTAAAAATTTATTTTTTAATTATAAAAATTACTAATTTCGGTTATGTACAACATTACACAATTTTGTGTAATATTAATTATCTCAAAAAGTACTGCATAGAATTTTTTAAACTTTATTTTATTTAAAAGATATAGATTTAAAGAATTTATAATTTAATTTTTAGCTTAATATCTTATATATTTAGCTCTGTATAAATTTTTTAAAAGTGTCCACAATAATATGGTAGGCCACTGTATATTAAAATAATTGAACAAAGTTAAACTATTCGCTCTAAACATTTAAAAATATACAGTACCGGTCAAAAATAAGTTACCCTTCTAATTTTTTAAAATAAAAAGCTACAACCTTAAACCTTTTACTATAAATAGTATTAACTAAATATAGATTCTAAAAAAAAATTTATATTTTTTTAATCACTACAGCAAAAAGTCAGATGAAAGTTAAAAATTTGCTCTAATTTTTAGTAAATTTTTTACTAAAATTTAAAATTAATTAAATTTAAATAAAAATTAATAAAAAATCAAAGTTTAATTTAAAAATTTTAAAAAAATTAATATATTAAAATTTAAGTATTTTATAGTACTGACAAAAAATTTTGAGCTAATTTAATAAGATACTGTAGTTATTAAGAAATTAAATTTTAAAGTTTGTTGAAGATTTTACTAAAAAAGATTTTGTGTAATGATGTTTTAATAGTAAATTTCAAAGTTGTACAAGCTTATTTTGATTAAAATTTTTAATAAATTTTAAAAATTAATTTTTCAATAACTATCTCATTAAATTAGCTCAAATTTTTTTTCAATAATAAAAAAATAATTAAATTTTAACATACAAATTTTTAAATTTAATTTTGATTTTTTATTAATTTTTAATTAATTTTAAATAACTTTAATACAAAAAATTACTAAAATTTAACGAATTTTAGCTCTCATCTAATTTTTATTCTAGTAATTAAAAAAAAATATAAATTTTTTTCAATTTATATTCAGTTAATACTATTTATAGTAAAAGTTTTAAAATTGTAACTTTTTTAAAAAACAATTAGAAGGAGTAACTTGCTTTTAACTAGCACTATACAAGTCATTTCTTACTATTAAATTATATATAAAAAGTGTAATAAATACCCTAGCCACTATCTTGATCACTATCCTGATTATTAAATTCAAAAAAAAATTTCCAATAATTAATTTTCATATAATTCCACATATAGTTTTGTCAAATATTGTTGACTGAATACTCCAATGACACATAATGCAACTCATCTATATGTTTTTAAAGTTATATAAGCAGTTGTGTTAGGCAGCTATAGTCATTTTACTTATTTGCACAGGTAATACAAAATTTGATTTTGTAAATAAACTAAGTGTGTAAAATAAAAATTTAGAATTAGGGTCTTAACATTAGAGGCTATAGAGTTAGAGTGATGCTTATTGTATATAAAATTTTATTTCCATCATTTTTAATTAGCAAGATCAATTTAAACATTAGTTTTTGCTTATTTTTATCTTTTTATTCTTTTATGTGTATTAAAATTCTTCACTGGGCTAATCCAAAATTTGCACTCTTTGATTAGCTATTTCCTCTCCAGAAGTTTGTATTACCTGCACAAATAAGGGGAGTAACAAAAATCAAGTGATTTTTTAGGGGGGAGAGGTGTAAAAAAAGTTAAAATTATATATAAGAACTTGACTATTTATATATTAAGGAAGAGGGTGGGGGGTAGGCCTCTAATAAAAAATAATCAGGTGATTAATGACACTGCCCTAAGTAAATGCATCATTAGTATAATTTATTATAATTATATCAATTAAGATATTGATTGTATAAACACCTCTTCTCTAAATATTCTTGAAAATTAACTAACTCAATACCTGTGATATTTAGGCTATTAAACTGTTCAAAATCAATTTTTTAATTAACTTTATTCTTTTTCAAAAAGTTAAACCAACTAATCAAAATATTGAATAACTCTCATTAATTATATTATTTATAACATTTTATAGAGACCAATAAAATTGGCCTGTATGCTTTGAGTGACTATATATAATCATTTAAAATCTTCTTTTACTTAAGCAAAAACTATGAGTTTCAAAATGAAAATAAATAAACATAAAATATAAGCAATGCCAGAACAAAATTTGAATAAATAGTTGATACTTTCTGAAAAAAAAATAAAGTTAAACAATAGTTAAATCTATTTATGACTTGTAATTTATTAATCAAATCTGCATATTTACTAAATTACACAAATTTTAGCTACAAGTTGTGCTTAGTTTTGGATGAATATATATATGTTTTTTTTTTTGCTTCTCTCTTTTGTAAAAAAAATTTAATATAAACTATAAATAAAATTTGTCTGGTCCAAATAGCAACCCAGCTAGAAACTCTAGACTAAAATTTAACTTGAAATTAATTTACTATAAGGGAAGTACAGTAAATTACATGATTAGGGTTTATATAGGTCCTGACCCCTCTAGTAATAGAACTATTGACCAATCAAATTTTATAATATTTAAAAAAAACTCAAAAATGTCTTTGATCTAAAAATAGGCTATCCCATAATCGACAAAAGTCACTATATAGTAAAGTCTAAATTTTACTAAGCAAATTGATTAAAATCACTTAAGTAAACTTATTCAGCAAATCAAAATACACTTATTACAAAATTTTTATAAAATATTGGAGAAGTTTTTATTAATTGACTTTAATTTTTACATTTAATAGAATAATTAAATTTTTTAAAAAAATATATTCACTTTACAATTAACAAAAGTTACTACATTGAACAATCATCTAGAACCAGATAACTAACTTATATAATGGGCCTGGTTCGGAGAAGCAGAATGGATTGGCAGAAGGAGAGGGATCAGAAGATTTAAATAGGCAATCCTCTAATTGGGTTGTAGGTATAGTAGCTAGTATAGAGCCTTCAGGCAGACTACTTAAATTAGATAACCAAAAGTTGTACATGTGGCTAGTTGTATCTTTGTTAATGTAACAAGGCCCTCTAGAAAGATACTGACAGCCCTAATATCTTGAATAAAATTTCCTAAGTCCCAAGGCAGACACTTTAACAAAAAAAAAAACAAAAGTTGCTATATAGTAAAATCCAAATTTTACTAAGCAAATTAATTAAAATTGCTTATATAAACTTATTCAGCAGGTCAAAATACACTTACTACAAAATTTTTATAAGTATTAGAGAATTTTTTTTATTAATTAACTTTTGATTTTTATGTTTAATAGAAAAATTAAAATTTTTTAAAAAAATATATTTGCCCATAATCAGTCCATAATCGACAAAAGTTGCTACATAGTAAAATCTAAATTTTACTAAGCAAATCAATTAAAATTATTTAAGTAAACTTATTTAGCAGGTCAAAATACACTTATTACAAAATTTTTATAAGTATTGTAGAAGTTTTTATTAATTGTTTTGATTTTTACATTCGACGGAAAAATTAAAATTTTTTAAAAAAATATATTCAACAAATGTAAAAATTAAAAGTTAAATAATAAAAAATTTTTTAATTTTAATAAAAATTTTAAAAAATATATATTTTGATCTTCCAAACAAGTTTACTTAATTGATAATTATTAATTGACTTAGTAGAATTTAGACTTTATTATGTAGCAACTATCTGCGATTAACTAAAAATTGATTTTACTTTAATATTATTGGCTATTTAGACTATATAAATCAGTATTGGCATTTGGACTATGTTCAATAAAAATTTTATTTGGACATGGACTAATCCAAATCGTGTCCATTAGGGATATTATCCTGCTTGCTGAAACTCAGTTTGACCCT
Organism: Gigaspora rosea; assembly: GCA_003550325.1. Lineage (NCBI taxonomy): Eukaryota > Fungi > Glomeromycota > Glomeromycetes > Diversisporales > Gigasporaceae > Gigaspora > Gigaspora rosea. The sequence goes on along the minus strand of QKWP01001861.1, from coordinate 32,900 downwards.
GTTTGGAACTGAACCCAATGGAACTCGAGTTTTTGTGATCACATGATTTTTATTATTAAATCATGCTCCAAATGAGTTTGAAATAGATCTGGGTGAGCGATTTTAATTTTAAACTATCATTATGACGAACAAAAACTTACTATCTTATAATGAATAAAAATCAATTTTCTTTGCTTTTTTTTTTTAATTTAATATGGCGTGACATGATGAATAAAAAATTCTATTTTATAATGAACAAAAATCAATTTTCTTTAACTTTTTTTTTAATTTAATATGGCATGAAATGACTACTATCTTATAACAAACAAAAATCAATTTTTTTTGACTTTTTTTAATTTAATGTGGCATGATATGACGAATAAAAAATTACTATCTTATAATGAACAATTCTTTGACTTTTTTTTTTTTATTTTAAGTTAATTTAATATGACGACAATTAATTATTTAAATTTTTTTTTATTAATAATATAAATATGCAATTTCTTTTTTTTATATATTTTTTTACTTGAATTTCACTATTTGATGGACGAAGACAATATATTTGAAGAACTTATAGATTCAATTAAACCTATCTCTTCAGGTTCAATATCTCAATGTACTTGAACCTAGAAAGCTTATAGTAACAAACCATCCTTTAAAGCAAGTAAAAAAGGACCCTTTCTGGAATAAACTTACTGAAGTTGGTGATAAACCACATTACAACCTTTGTAATAAAGTGTACTGAGCAAAGAAATATTTTCAAAAGCAAAAAATACAATCAACCCAATATGTAACAGGTTGTCTGAAGAAAATGCTTTCGCAAGTTTCTGCTTAAAGACCTGGGGTATTACTGACTGTAATGAAGATTAATAAATTAGGTAAAAAAAATAACAGCGAATAGATGCAATAACATTATAATGCAAAAATTTATATATTTTAAATGTATTTGCTTTAATAAAAAGTAATAGCAATATGATCGCCCAAAAGAAAAAAAAGTAATAGCGATATGATTGCCAAAAGAAAAAATAAAGTAATAGTGATATGATCGCCAAAAGAAAAAAAAGTAATAGCAATATGATCACCAAAAGAAAAAAAAAGTAATAGTAATATGATTGCAAAAAAAAAAAAAAGTAGGTAATAATGATAGTAGGTAGATCAGATATAAGTTTGCTTATTTTTGAGGGTTTTTATACAAATCTTTTCTATTTATAGTAATTTTTTGCTTATTTTTGAGGTTTTTTCTAAAGATCTTTTCTTTTTTAGTAACTCTATAATTAACCTGACCTATCTATATATATTTCGGGGTTTTGTGATAGTAAACTGCTCACGCAAGTATAATTTTGTATGGGCCAGTGCGAAAAGATTGATACCTCAATATTTTAATTAAAAAGTACTGCTAATAAAAGTTTTTAAATTATTAATAATATAATTAAATATTTTTTACAATTGAATAACTATGGTATAAACTATCATTTTTTTTATTAATTATATTATTTTATATTACCTTTATATAAAAATAGATGAAAGCTAACTTTTTAGATAAAAAAAAATT
>QKWP01001861.1:11061-22552 GCA_003550325.1 Gigaspora rosea | reverse complement strand
GACATTGTTTACATCATCCATTTTGGGAATGCGCCTACCTAATTGGAACCAAGTCACGAGTGAGTTCTGGTGCTTGTGGAATAAACAATGAATGATACGTGAGATCTAGTAGTGAAAATTCCGAATTGAAATTTCTTTCTAGAATATTCTTTTAGGCGTAGTTTTTTTTTTCTTACAATGTACATATAATACTTAGGCGGAGCGTTTCTCTGTGCAGTATTATATAATTTTTATCACTATTTCTCTGACCACACTTACTTCTCAATAGAAGGTTCTATTTTTTATTTTTTTTCCCCTTTTTTTCTTGTTGGGTTTTTTTTTTGGTTTTTTTAGTTAGTCGTTCATTCCTATACCTCCATTTTATATTTCCTTTTTAACTATAGTTTCGTTTTCTCACCCCTATTGAAGATTACTCCCAATTTTTTAATTTTTTTTGGGAGTGCACTTTTTGTAGTGTCGGTGGTTCAAAAGAGCGGCTAGTAGTTTTACCTACTAGTGCGGCAGGTTACTCTTGGGCGTCTATATAGATAGCCGAGTGGTGCCATTCTTGTAAATTAGATCTATATGTTTATGAACTTGTTTCATTATACTGAAAAACTAATAAAAGTAAATGGCGGGACCGCCAAAGGTGAAAAAAAAAATAAATAAATAAATTTTATATATAAAAAAATTTTTATTACTATATTATGATCAAATTTATCATTACAGTAGTAAAATTTACTTAAAAAGTTAATGCTAAAAATTTCTTAATTTTTTTATATAAAATAATTAAATAAATTATATTAAATTCTTTCCTATCTACCAAAATAATTTTTTAAATTAAAAAAAATTACATTTTATTACTAAAAAAAATTATTAATAATTTTTATTTGAGGTATCAATCTTTTTGCACCGGTCTATAATTACTATAATTATGAATGCATTTATATAAACTGAGTTCCAAAAAATCTGTTTTTATTTAAATATGCTTTGAACAAAGTTCCAACTGGTTTTAAGCAGTTGAAGCAGGATAACATCCCTAGTATTCATGTTTATATCTTTTCTATATTGAAAATTTCAGAATATTCTGGACTTTTGCCAAATTTTAGCCTCAATTTTGGGTTATATTCAGAATATTTCAGAACTTTAGCCTATGCGTTTTATTTGGACTAAGTGTTTTATGTCCAATAAAATAATATAGACAATATGAACATAGTTCATAAATGTCCATGTCCAATAGTTCATATTGTCCATGTCCATATTTTGCCAATACTGATATATAGGACGTAATAGATGAGGAACCTCTAAAAAATTATATGATTTTCTGCACTTTCCTAATAGATTTGCTATCTTAAACATAGTTTATTTATTTATATGATCATTTTATTTTTTTTCTTATTTCTCAAAGATACTAAAAAGTAATATATTATAAATGCAACTTATAGGGACAAGCCTACAATATGCATTTAGAGAGGTTTGTATTTAGAGAGAGCCAATTAAATTGCAGCTTTAAAAATTAAATTATCAAGTTTGTGTAACTTTTACTAAAAACTATATAACCTATTTTAAATACTAAAATTTGATTGGCTACGTGCATTTGGGGAGGTTAGTATAATATAAAAAGTTATTTAAGAAAACATGCATTTACAGAATATAGAACATGCATTTAGCACTAATAATATTTTATGGAAAAGAAAAAACATGTATTTAAAAAAGTATTGCATTTATAAAGGTTATATTTATAGAGGTCTGACTGCATTAACTGAAGAATTAACTACAAATAGTTAAAAATAGGATAAAAACATTATATTTTTAATATGCCAATTTTGGTTTATCATAGTAAAGGGAGTAACAAAAATCAGGTGATTTTTTAGGGGGAGGGGGAAGTAAAAAAAGTTGAAATTATATATAAGAACCTGACTATTTATATATTGAGGAAGAGAGAGGGGGGTAGGCCTCTGATAAAAAATAATCAGGTGATTAATGACACTGCCCTAAATATTTTATTTGATTGGTTAATAAATATAAACAATAAACATAATTAGAGCACTGACATTTATTAGGTAATATTTTAGGGGTGGGGGGTCAAGAAAAATCTTACCTTAGTTAAATTTAGTTGGCCAAAATTCTATTTATAGATCTTACCTAGGGGTGGGGGTAAGCCCCTATAGTAAATGGATATTAGGTAATAAATGTCAGTGCCCTTATCAACCAATCAAATTAACTATACAAAATCCATTATATGAGTAACAATATATAGGGAACCTACAGCAAAAGGTGGCTTCAAGTCAACCAATCAGATTTTTTTTTTCTTTTTTTTTTTTTTTATTTATTAATGTCAAGTACAGAAATAGGATAGTAAGTTACAATTATATCAGGATGATATATAAAGAATTACTATATTTAAAATTTCTAACTAATCATCTAATGATCTATGCAATAGGGCAAGCCTATCACTTGCAGTTAGGGCTAACCATTAAACTGCTACAGAAAGAAGATGTGACATTTTACCTCATACTTTTCTATTTTAAACTAAAAGGTTAAATTTTTAGTTTAAGAAGGCTAGAGGAAACCAAACCAATCAGATTTTAAGATTTTATATAGTAACTATCTAACTAATCATTATTTTGGTAAAAACAATTTTTAATTATCAATAATATTAATAAACAAATTTATAAATTTAGTTTAATATAAGCCAGATTGTACCTTTGGGTATGAGAAGAAGTCCTAAGGGTTCTTATAAAAAGAGATCTGGATGTCTGAACTAACTGCTTAGATAATACAAATGCCTGGTGAATCAGTTAAAAGTCAGGTGGGAAGCAGAAGATCAGAAGGTTTAAATAGGCAATTTCCATAGTTGGGTTGCAGGTATAGCAGCTAGTATGGAACCTTTGGGTGGACCACTTAAATTAGATACCAAAAGTGTACATATAGCTAGTTGTACTCTTATTTATATAGAATCCAGATGCATAAACCAAATAAAGTATATGCTCCAAAACAGGCACTTTGAATCTGAAAAAAAATAAATTTAGTTTAATTATATACTACTATATAATTAATAATCACATACTAAGTTTAGGGGTCGTCTGTGATCACAGCCAATCAAATTACAAATTTTGATGATCGATGGCGAAGCAAAAAATGAAAAACCTAAAAAATACAAAAACAGCAGTCTAAACCTACCTCAGGTAGGTTAAGTAAAAATATCGGGAAGGCAATTTTGCTTATATATAACTATCTAAAACCCAGCATAACCCTAATATAAGATGACCCTAACCCTAAAATTAACTGAGAAAATTATTAAGAAATATGAGTTGCCCTTGCTTTAGATGTCCTCTAAGTTTAGTAATAATTTTTTCAAAATTATGTAATTTTTCTAAAGCCACCTTTTGCTATAGATCTCTCTATATAAAGCTTTAATTATTATTTATTATAATCTAAAAAGTAATTTATTCTACATATTTTGACTATTATAACTTTATAGAAAATAATTTATAAGGCCACACAAACAAATAAAATTGGTTCTTATTATCTAACCAGATAACTTTTTTATAAAAATTAAAATTTTTTCCTATATTAGCACATATAAATTTTTTTTATTCTTAATGAAAAAGAAAGCTCTAAAAAAATTTTTTTACTAAAAAAATTTTTTAATTATAATATTTTTTGCTAGCCAGCCAGGTCCTATTTTCTATTTTATGAAAAAAGAACTAATTAATTTAATTTGCATATCCTAATTTTAATTAGTTTATTTATATATTATTAAACAATTTATTCAAACCAAAATTATATTTTCTATATCTTTTGATGACCAAAATTATGTTTTTGATGTATATAGAGTATTATTTATTAAAAGAACATATTTTTACTTATATATTATTTTGAAATAATTAAGTTTAATTATTTGTCTTGATTTTTGGACTGATTCAAATTAATTAATTTTATATTTTAGTTAAAGACAGCAAGTAGCTATTGGGTAATTTACTGGTAATTTAGTAATAATCTTATAATATGTTGATTCTATATAGCCTCATATTTTTCTTTTACATTATCTTGATTTTTTAATATGCAAATCAACTTTTATTTATTAAAAAAGTCAATTATATTAAAATTTATTTTTTTTTTGTATTAAAGTTCCTGTTTTGGAATTATTATTAAAATTTATATAAGTAGGGCTGACAGGCGAAGCTTGGACCAGAGGGTTTAAATGAGCAATCCCCTAGATGGGTTGCAGGTATGGCATCTAGTGTAGAACCTTTGGGCAGATGACTTAAATTTAACAACCAAAAGTTGTACATGTGGCTAGTTGTACTCTTATTTATATAACAAATATTAGAAGGTCGTAGAGGTTGCCAAGGTTCACATACTTGAATAAAAAGACTCCCACCCAAAGTGGCAGACTTTAACTTAAAAAAAATAATAAAAATAAAATTTATATAAATCTAATAAAAACTCATTTTTCAAAGAATTGTAAAATAGGTTCTTTTAATTAAAAAACTTCTCACATATATAAAATATTAAAAAAATAATTATTATATTTTTCATTTTTTTTTTTTAAGCAGTCTTGTCTTTATTAATTATTTGAACTACAAAGTAAATTACACTAGTGTATATTCTATCTGTCTTATGTTCTATCTAATAACGACTCACCAAGCTAATGCCCAATGCGACCTGCCAAAACAACTTTCTGTTTCACTTCAAATTCTTAACTTGTAAGAATTTTGTAATCTGTGAGATTAGCCCCCGATGATCATTAACTGGCCGTTGTATGCCTTGTCAAGAATGCTTAATCATTTACTTGTCTAACTTTGAGCAAAGAAGACTATGCTGGTTTCTTTCCCCATACTATCCAATTTTCGACTATATTGTCCTTTGTTCTCATGATCTCTTCTTTCTCTTTCTTTTTCTCTAGTTTCCGTTCTTGACTACTTTTAGTTTCTATTCTTTTACGAGGTCTCTTATTCTCCTTTCCTGCTGCGACTTGCTCTTCTGTCTCTTTGCTTCTTCTTCTTTTATGTTTTTTGTCTTCTTTCGATATACCTCTGGCCTTTTCCTAGTCTATTAACAGTTCGCAACAGAAGCTCCAGATGTGCTTGTGAACTGCTTCTTGAACTATTTAACTATAGCCTGAATGTATTTCGTCATTTTGCCCGTATATCCGGTCGCACCATCTATCGCCTCTACGACTGACTTGGTCACTAGACCTCGCATTAATTCTTCTTTACGGTAGCTCTTTCCTTCGGTTGTACTCTGAACACAGTGTCCCTTACAGTTGTTACGTAGTTGTTTCCCATCCAGCTCCACCAGTTTTTTGATAAGTTCGCTTATTTCTTTTTCAAGAGTATTCCAAAGCGGCTGTAACACTGATCATTCAGCTAGGTAGTCCATAGTTTCCATTTCTTTTCAACAAATAATACAAGTATTATTGCTATATAAACTACTATTTCTTCTATTTAATACATACAATGTTGGTAGCAAATTATTTACACATTTAACTTTAAAAATCCAATATCTATTTTCTATACTACTTCTACACTTCTGTCTCTTAACTTTTCCGATATTCCTCCATACCTCTTTCCACACTACTGTATCTTTTCCTTCTTCTGCATTTACCCATTTCATGATGCTTCTCAAATGTGACTACTCTATATCTATACTAACTTTCGTGAGCTGTGTAATAAAGCTTCTCGTTCCATCGTCCACTCTGATGTTTTTCTATTTCAACTCAGTGCATGCCCCCTTGTTCCATGGCCATTTGGGTGATAAAATTCTGTTGCCTAATGCACCTTCTTTAGCTAACTTGTCAGCTTCTTCATTTTCAGGGATTTCGCTATGTCCTTTAACTTTTCGAAGTCTTAGCTTTAGCTTCTTAATCTGAACCAATCTGTTGATATGTTCTAGCAGGCATAGGTTTTTCCTTTTGAGTATCTCACTATTTTTCTCCTTTGTCATGCCTGCTTGAATCGTCTGAATTGCTACTGCACTGTCTGTGCATATAGTAACTGCTGCTTCTGATGGTGCGACAAGTAAGGCCGACCATATAGCCGCAAGTTCTGCTCTAGTAGAAGAGGGCCAGTCTCTGATTGCACCTTGAAACCTTGCAATCACCTGCTTGGATACTTTTTCTTTTTCACTTTTTACAGCTACCCAACCGAGGCCCATTCTTCTCTTTTCTGAATCCTCTTCACCATTTATTAGTGAGCCATCATTGTAGAAGCAAATTGATTTACACTGTACGAGGTCTTGTGCGATTTCGATAAGTTTTCTCGTTGTTTCAGAGTTTTCAAGAGAGCTTTCAATCAACTCTCTTTCCAATGTGGAAACTACAATGCTCTCAAGCTGTTGCTTGTTTGCTTCTGTACTTGTGGTATCTATTTTCCTTCCATTACTCATCATAACATTCGTAAAGTAACTTAGTGGAGTTGTAATATACTGACTATGGTCATCCGAATGCGCCATTTCGACTAACTTTGCGTCAAATGCGATACTCCTGTTTTTCTAACCTCTTTCTATTAAGCAGGAGTCTTCGTGATTCTCTTTTTCTACCTGGTTAAGTTCACAGCCCGTACACCTACTGATAATTAGGCTACTGTTATGCATTCTTTTTCTGGCCTGCCAGTGCTCGATTACAAGATGCCTTTTAAAATTTTTCTGGGCTACTCTTCCTATTTCATGCCCTTCTTTTGTCTTCACGAGGACCCAGTCTTTTATCCTTTTGTCTTCGCTTATTTTGGACAGTGGAATTATAGGACTCAGCATATTAAACCCACTTATTTCATAAGGCACCTTTAATTTTCTGCTACCGGCCTCCATCAGAACTAGCTCTTCTATTCTTGCAAACTATGCTGGTTTTCTTCCTGCTGCATTTTGCTTTTTACTTTTTTTGAGCTGTTTTCATGTTCCAGCATACTTCCTGTGTAATCAATTAATTGTTCAAGAAAGAATAAACCCATGTTTTTCTCTCGGCAGAAGCTAGTTAGGGTCTTCTAATTTAACAAATTTGCAATTTCTGTTCCTTCTTTTGCTAACTGTAAGCTCTTCTCCATTTCCTCTGAGCGCAAGTTAAGGTTCATTCTCCTTGCCTCTGTTAAAATTTTGTAGGCAAGATTATGTTTGAGTTTAACTGCTTCCAGTCTTGGTAGCTCAAGCATTGTAACACATGATCCACTTTTGCAATCAAGCTGCACTTGTTGCATTCTTAGCCAAGTTGCTTTGCCTAAGTCTCCCTTGTTATTCAAACGCTTTCTAAGCTCNCTGCACTGTCTGTGCATATAGTAACTGCTGCTTCTGATGGTGCGACAAGTAAGGCCGACCATATAGCCGCAAGTTCTGCTCTAGTAGAAGAGGGCCAGTCTCTGATTGCACCTTGAAACCTTGCAATCACCTGCTTGGATACTTTTTCTTTTTCACTTTTTACAGCTACCCAACCGAGGCCCATTCTTCTCTTTTCTGAATCCTCTTCACCATTTATTAGTGAGCCATCATTGTAGAAGCAAATTGATTTACACTGTACGAGGTCTTGTGCGATTTCGATAAGTTTTCTCGTTGTTTCAGAGTTTTCAAGAGAGCTTTCAATCAACTCTCTTTCCAATGTGGAAACTACAATGCTCTCAAGCTGTTGCTTGTTTGCTTCTGTACTTGTGGTATCTATTTTCCTTCCATTACTCATCATAACATTCGTAAAGTAACTTAGTGGAGTTGTAATATACTGACTATGGTCATCCGAATGCGCCATTTCGACTAACTTTGCGTCAAATGCGATACTCCTGTTTTTCTAACCTCTTTCTATTAAGCAGGAGTCTTCGTGATTCTCTTTTTCTACCTGGTTAAGTTCACAGCCCGTACACCTACTGATAATTAGGCTACTGTTATGCATTCTTTTTCTGGCCTGCCAGTGCTCGATTACAAGATGCCTTTTAAAATTTTTCTGGGCTACTCTTCCTATTTCATGCCCTTCTTTTGTCTTCACGAGGACCCAGTCTTTTATCCTTTTGTCTTCGCTTATTTTGGACAGTGGAATTATAGGACTCAGCATATTAAACCCACTTATTTCATAAGGCACCTTTAATTTTCTGCTACCGGCCTCCATCAGAACTAGCTCTTCTATTCTTGCAAACTATGCTGGTTTTCTTCCTGCTGCATTTTGCTTTTTACTTTTTTTGAGCTGTTTTCATGTTCCAGCATACTTCCTGTGTAATCAATTAATTGTTCAAGAAAGAATAAACCCATGTTTTTCTCTCGGCAGAAGCTAGTTAGGGTCTTCTAATTTAACAAATTTGCAATTTCTGTTCCTTCTTTTGCTAACTGTAAGCTCTTCTCCATTTCCTCTGAGCGCAAGTTAAGGTTCATTCTCCTTGCCTCTGTTAAAATTTTGTAGGCAAGATTATGTTTGAGTTTAACTGCTTCCAGTCTTGGTAGCTCAAGCATTGTAACACATGATCCACTTTTGCAATCAAGCTGCACTTGTTGCATTCTTAGCCAAGTTGCTTTGCCTAAGTCTCCCTTGTTATTCAAACGCTTTCTAAGCTCCGTAATATGATGTGCCATTTGATTTTGCCATAATGTTCTTAAGCCCACCAGATTTCTATGTGAAAAAATTGAGCTCGTAGCTGTCGAGGCCACGTCTGATTTATTCTTTATCACCATCATAATTGGGCTCTGTAATCTATCATACTGGTCTCTTTTTAAAATACAATGCTGCAATCTGTACTCGAGCCGGGGGATAAGTACACGGTTATTAATGTATACTAGCTGCGCCAAGGATGCACACTTTTTGCTAATTGCCTTTATGATGGTATTAACTTCTTTTTTGACTAGGTTCATTGTATGATGATAGTTGGGGCTACTAGATAGCCAAATACCCAGGAAATGTGTGGATTCATTTCTTTTTTTTTCCGCTATTTTTTCCCTGTTTGTCGTTCCATATTCAATAAACCTTGGTTCCTTGCTCCTTGTTCCTGCTACGAGCAGTTCTGACTTTTTAGTGTTGATTTCAATATCATTTAGTGTGTAAAATTCTGTTGCAATCTCCAGAATTTGCTCTATTTCTGCTCTGTTCCATGCAATGAAGGTCATATCATCGGCATATGCAATAACCGGAACCCGTATGTGTTAAGCCTTGTACTTGTTGGTACAAAGGTCTGTTGGCCTCTATACCATCAGATCATAACCGAATCCTTGTTGATTCTGTATTTCGACCAGGAGTGGGTCATAAAATATTCTCCAGATCAGAGGGGAAATAACCTCCTCTTGATCAATGCAGTCCCCTGCTACTAGTTTCTCTGTTGTGCCAAAACTTGTGAGAACTTCTATTTCCCGGTTCTTGAATAAATTGAGAATAAAATTTCTTGAAACTTCGGAATCTTAATCCTTCGCAGCGCTAGTTCAAGCATGTCCAGTCCCACTAAATCAACTGCCTTCTTCATATCTTGAAACAGCACCCAGATTTCGTGTTTTTTTTCCTTTGCATCCTCCAACAGGCAGTTGATAAGGTGAATGGGAGCAGCTGTGCCCTCTTTGGGAAGCCCAGCAAAGTTTCTACCTTTTAGAATATCCTTTCCCTTTATAACCTTTATGAGCCTATTGGATACTACTCTCACTACCGTCTTTCGGAATGATTCTAACAGAAGTATCGGTCTTACATTGTTTAAGTTGAAACACCAGTTCTCTGATTTTGGTATTGGGTATAGGACCCCTAACTTCCATTTTTTTGGCATCGTTCTCTCTATTATACACTTGGATGCAAAGTTCATAAAGCGCTATTTCGTTGTCTTCCCTACATTTTTGACTAATGGATAAACAATACCAGAAGCACCTGGGGCTGATTTGTGTTTCACTGACTCTAAGGCCTTGGACCACTCATCTTCTTCTACCATGTTTGCCATATTTGCAAACCATGTCTCCTCAATGTCCTGTCTTGGGTTGTATTGCTTCCTTCAGCAGATTGGTAGAGCCTCTTGTGTCAGTGTTTTACGTTTCTTAAACTGCTTTTCAAAATGTGCTTTCACTTCTTGTAGAACCTCCTCAGGCTCAATTAATAAGTTAATTTCGTCTCTTGACTCTTTAATTACTCTGTCTATTGTTATTTTCCTTTGTGGTTTATCCAATAGACTGCTTATCATCTTCCTTTGGTTTGTTACTATAGCATCGAATCTCGCTTCTATGTGACCCCTTATCTCTTCCTCTTCGATTTTCCTTAGTTTATGCCACCACTCCTTATGTAGTAACTTGGCCCATTTTTTGAGGTTTTCTTGATCTACTAATTTCTCATTCAAGGCTGCTTCCTCTGGATTTAGTCCTGCAGTTTCTTTTAATTGTATCAGAAGTTTTTGTAGTTTATCTTTATCCGTTTCAGATAGGGAACCTCTTCTAATTTTTTTGTAGTCACGATTGATTTCTTTGATCGCTAATCTTAGCTTTTTCTCTTCTGAGGTTTCCTTGCTAATTTCTATTATCTCTGGTGTTTTCTGTTTTTTCAGTAAACTATTGTTTGCTGTGATTCTAATGCATTCTTCTATAATGTCCCACTCTTCGTCCAAATTCTTGGGCTTGCATTTCTCCCACATACTTGATAGTTTCTTTTCTAGCAAACTGCTGTACCTGTCCCAATCTTCTTTTGATGCTTTGTCAATTTCAATATTTACTCTTGTCTTGTTCCATCTTCTTACTTTTGCCGCACTCCTGGGTCTCAAATTGATTCCTGTGATGATGCTGGCTCTAATTAGCTTGTGGTCACTCATTGTACAGCATATCATCTCATCGACCTTGCTATATACAATATTATTCTTCTACTCATTGAAGACCCAAATATAGTCGATTCTCGTGTTAGCATTTCTGTTTGACCACGTTGGCTCTTGCTCTACTTTTTGTGTATCATAGAAATTTCTCTTTTCTAGTGGAGCTAGAATTTTTCTTTTGGAATTAGAGTTATAATTCTTTGCCTTGTGATGTCTTGTTTGAGCGGTGTTTGCTAAACTTCCTTCTGCTGTTTTTCCTTTATCGATATTCAGGTCTTTCAGCACAATGAATCTTTGTGTTTTTCTCATTTTATTTTCTATTCTTTTCTTAAATCGGTTTAAAATCCCCTCTTGAACTATTTTGTCATTGGGGCGATATACAAGTATATGATGACTATTATCAGTTTTTTGAAGTCTAGTGTTATACAAACAAAATACGGGTCGTCCTTTTCTATGCAGGTGATATGTCTTTCCCAATGTTTTTTAATTAAGATCCCCAATCCTGATCCTTTTAACTTATTACTATCTGCACCTGCCCAAAAGCTCTTGTACACGCATTGTTCATCTAAAAAGTATTCTCTTTCTCTGCCTTCTATATTTGTCTTGCCTAGTCCTAAAATGTCCAATCTCTTACTTTCTGCATAATCTAATACCACTTTTAATTTGTTTTTATTGCTTTTAATACCGTTAATGTTATGAAAACCAATGTTTAAAATATTAAATTGCTCGTATTTAATGTCTTTTTCTTTTTCTACTTTGCCCACTATGATATGTGG
>QKWP01001860.1:38691-103513 GCA_003550325.1 Gigaspora rosea | reverse complement strand
ATTTTACAAACCACAATAATAATCAGACAGTTTATTAATTTATTCTGGTTATAATATAATGAATTTAGCTGGATTATTATAACCGATTAATCGAATATAACCGAATTAGTATAACCGATTAATTGGATTCAACCGAATTTTATAACCGATTAATCGGATTTAACCGGATTATTATAACCGATTAATCGGATTCAACCGGATTATTATAACCGATTAATCGGATCTAACCGGATTGTTATAACCGATTAATCGGATTTAACCGGAGATAATATAACCGATTTATATTCGGTTGTTATGTTAGAAAAATTAATAAAACCGGTTGATGAAAATAAAACCGGTTCCAATCACTAATCATGTGTTTGCCAGATAACAAATATTACTATTCTTTTTAGGCAAAATATCATATCACAAATTGAAAGGTGTACAGACGTCGGAATTGAATTTTAGTAGTTTTTTTTAGAATCAACTTAAGTGGTTTTTATATACACTTAAGTTGAAACGAAATTTTAAATCCACTCAAATTGCCGAACAAAATAAAGTTCACTTAGCACAGATTTAATTATAGTCGTATATTCTACTTGGCGTTAGATATAAGAAAACCTGGTCTACTGAAGCACAAGTTGTTTCTAATTCACAATTTGTTTGCAAACGCAAGTTTTTTTAAGTTCTTAATATGTTAAAGAAACATTTGCTATTGTAGAACAGCGCAACAACGTTTCGATATCTAGGTCAATTTGCATCGTGAATTTATAGTAAATATCGATGTACAATTTCCAGAATATAAAATTCATTTAAATACAAAGATGTGAATTTCCTAAAATAGAGTCAAAATGCTCGCTTCTCTCTCATATAGAGCCTCTAAATACCGTAGTGAACCGAAAATTGTTAAAGCTGATCATAAAAACATCAATGGTAGTGTGTTAAGCTTTTATTCAGAAAATGATGTACTTTTAAACTCTTGCTACGCGCGCTACTTATGGTCATTATCTTAAAAGTTTTGAAACAAAAGTTTTATTAAAATATGACTATCCGAAATATTATGTTAATTATTTAGTGTATCCAAATAAAAAGATTGTTTCGGTAGAAAATATACCGACAGCAAATACAAAAGAAAAAATATTTAGTATTTATTAGATCAACTTAAAGATTATTGAGTTTTTGTGGTCATGATAATAAGGCAAAATTAGACTTAATATTTATGCATCCTAATAAGAGTGATCAAGAAACTGGTCTAACTCCTATTATTATAACTGATGCAACGATTTGTTGGAAAAATTGCTATTATGTGTAAAAATATATTTATATATTTATATATTAAAACGTTTGATCAAATAGTTCAATGTTTAAAAGGTTAAAATAAAAATTATTACTTTTATGTTCCATGCATAAGAAGTTAAGTAAATTATTGTACAGTCAGGCTTCTAAATGCATTGTAACGGAATTATATACAAAATTTAGTCAAATATGTATTTAGAGGGGTATTGAATTTAGTTAGGTAAAAATCTATAAGTATTATATTAGTGGCCCAAGTAATAACATACATTTAGGAGGCTTTTCATAAGACATGCACTTAGAGAGTTGCATTTAGGGAGATTAGATTGTAATCGAAAATACTGAAATTTCTGGTTATATGTAAATTTTGAAATTTGATGAAACTTAGGAAAAATATAAAATATGAAATTCGACATTCATAATAACACAATATATATTGAAGTCATATTTTTGCATCCATAGAGAGGTGATGAATTACTGGTATTATTACATTTATAGAACTTGTTGATGCATGTGGTATTGGGATGCGCGGTATACTAAGTAAATCAAAACTATAAGTTCATATAATAAAATTTATACCAGTACGATCACATGAAATGTGGAGGGATGGTTCCGTTCAACTTTTTGGTGGCCTATATTATTTCCTGTTTTAGAAGGCATTATGTTTATCCCTTTTTTTCTGTTTATGGTATAGTTCAAGATCGTGAGAAGCTATGTAAGCACAATTTAATACTATACCATGTGCTGATTTCCACAAAATCCTTTTTTGGTAGGAGTAATGAATTTCATTTATTCGTTTTTAGAAGGAATCAAGATTTTTGCATATAACCCCGCATGTAGTTGCGCTTTATGATGTAAAGATGACGTCATTGATTATTAATTATACATGATGCAAAAATGACGCTATTAATTAATGGTATAGTTAAAGAACATATACCAGTACGATCACACGGAATGTGCGACATGAAATGTGAAGGGCTTGATGTCCGCTATGCTGATTTTTTGCAAAATCCTTTTTCAGAAGAGTTAAGATTTTTGTATATGACCCGCATGTAGATCACGTTATATGATGCGCAACTGATTATTATTATTTAATTGCATAATGTCGTAATAAGTTCGTCATAATTCGTAATTGATCTATTACTATGAATTAATGATCAGTTATCAACTATTTATATTTATTTTATTTTTTAAAAAAATCACCTTTCAATAATTACGCGCATTGAATTTAACAAGTAGACTTCCGTTCGTTATGCGCACATTTGTATCTTTGAAATTAACTGAGATACGGATAACGTTATTAACATGCGTTAGTGAGTCACATATTGTGTCTCGCCAGAATAGTAGGTTTATAATAGTAGCTCGTGATAGAAATTATAATAATTTCAATGCGAACTAATTCAATCCCACCCGCATATGGGCTGCCATCAATAGAAATAAGGTACTTTTAAAAAAAATCAATACCTTTACTTTTACAGCTCATATCTCAATGAATATTGAAGCTATCTTGATGATTTAATATTCATAAGAAAGCTTTATCGTAGGCTTTCTTATGAATATTAAATCATCAAAATAGCTCAATATTTAATGAGATATGAGCTGTGAAAGTGAAGGTATTAGTTTTTTTTAAATGTCGATCGCTATTGACAGGACCCATATTATGATCGATAGAATAACGAACAAGTTTTCCATGAGAATTTTTACAGTAATTATTGATAGAAGCTACAATAATTTTAATACAAACTTAGCCCTAAAACGTGTATATCTGTCGGTAAGTTCGTAACAGAATTTTTTATAGAAATTCACAATAGAAATTACGATACCTTTAATACAAACTAATTCACCTTTCACCATTACTAATATAAACCACAATGGCTTTTCCATAATAACATGCAGCAAATCACTGAATAATAACTAAGGTAATAAAATTTTTTAAAGTAACTAACGATGCCCTTAATACAAATTGACACAATTTTAACTATATACTGTGGTTACTGAATTGCAAGGGGATTTTGTAAACTCGAGTATAAAAAACTCTTTTGATTCTAAGTATCTTTCTATACTTTTGCTTTTAATTTGTTACTGCCAATTTATCACTAAAAATTTCAACTAATAAAAAAAAAAAGGTAACAATTCAACACAGCCAGATTTCGGCCTTTGCTATGCCACTCGGATTTTGCCTGTCACAACGGACATTACGGCAAAGGGGCATGTATATCATGATATATGAAATAATGCATTCAGATAACACGTATGTATGCATTACACAGGTGTTGATTTGTGATACGTGTTGGCCCATTTCGTGGAGAGTGAAGAATCAGTAAATGATTTTTTTTTTTAAAAAAAAAAAAGAGCAATATTTTGTAATTTCACTGATGAAACTTCTGTGTGTCTTAACAAAAAAATTCCTTACAAAATTATACTTTATATGCAGATAGCTTGATTATCTTATATTGATTATGTAAATTTATTGTTTTAATGGTTAATCCACATCATTATCGTGGTAGAACGTGGACTCATATTATTAACTGTGCCAAGCATTGACTAGCAAACTGCTACAAAACCTGAGTCACTTATAATCCAATTGGCACAAGCATACGCTCCCACACGGTCCACGGAATCTGTGCCAATTCGGACATACCTGTACAAACCCGGTTCTTAACCTGTATCACAAAGACCCATGCGCCAATTTGGACCAATTTTCATATAGGGAAGAATATAACCAGCATGAAGTTAATTTGTTTCTTTTAATAGTATATTTTGAAAAAAAATATATATATAACTAACATCATTTAAATTCTATTCATTTTAACAATTATCGGGCTTTTCAATTACATTTGTATCAGGTGAATCAAATAGATTAAGACCAGTAAAAATATAATTGAAAGCCGTTGACAAGTTTTCCTTTACCTAGCACACGTGATCATACTGGTCCTGTGTGGCATCACATGTCGCGCAGCTACCCTTATTAATAAATATTTTTCCAGATTGTGGTCGATAGGTAATAATTTTATAATAATTAATACAAATTTTTAAATAGATGTACAGCCCTAACAGTTCGATAATTTTGGATAAATTTTCACAAAGACTAGCATTATATCTCTACGAACAAAGCTATAGAATCATTTCATTTATTTAAACATAAAAAGCTGTAATATGCTGCATGTTTTTTTTCTTAAAAAAGTAGCAAAAAGAAAGAAGTAAAATTAAGTTTCGTTTTTAAAGAAATGGCTCTATAACTTTGTAGGGACGTAATACTTGTCTTTGCAAAGTTTTATTCAAAACTATCAAACCATTAGGGTTGTAAATCAGTTTAAAAATTTGTATTAATTATTATTAACTTATTACCTATCAATCGCTATCTGAAAAAAATTCTTTAATAAATTTTATTATATGACCACATATAGCTTTGATTTATATAGTATACCGAACACTCCAATGTGGTATGGTTATGATGGCAGCCAACAAATATTATAGAAAATTCAGTAGTAAAATTGAAATATATACACAATAAAAATCAATACAAAGTGATGACAATAACTACTATGAAATTCGGACGTGAACTGTAGATAGGGATGTTAATAAAGCAAGGTACTCCAGAGTAACTGTGGAGGAGTATAACCCACTCTATACCGGTGTGGTCTAGACATGACACCACCTTGGATTACTAAGATATTATTAATAGGAGTAATTGCTCTGGAGTAATACTACCAATACAAAATGGATTATACTCCAGAGTATTATTATATATATGTTTTTTACCGTATTTCCCCAAAATAAGGTAGCATATTTTCAGGAAAATACAGTACTATAAACTCCAGAGTATTACATAGTGCTTAGCACATAGTACTCCAGATTATACTCTGGGTTATACTCCGGGTTACACTTTGGAGTATGCTCTGATTCATACTTCAGTGTGGTGTGGTGTTAAGGGATACTCTGCCAAAGTATGCACCACACCACTCTGGAGTACTCCGTTAACATCCCTAACTGTAGATTTCACATGTGTAATACTTCGGATAGAGATTGAGTTTATATAGCTATATTACAAATTACATTCTAGTACCAATATATGGGAGGTCAAAAGTAGAAACCACCCAATTTGTTTTTAGTAAGTTTTTTTAAAAATTTTAATTAAAATATCTTGACAACTATTAAACCAAACCCAATAAAAATTTTTTTATTTTAATTCTATTCCTTAGATTGTAACACAGGCAAATTTGCCTGCGTATTTTAAAATTTTTAATAAAATTTTAAATATTGATTTTAGCCATATCTTTTCTAAGTAAAAAATATTCCTTGAGTTTTGTTTTAGTAACTTTGTTATAAATTTTTTTAAAATCATTAGAAAACTTTAATATAATAAATGTTTAAAGTTCTTGTATTGGCATTTTTACTATTAAAATTTTTCTTTAGATTTTTTCAAATTTTATATGTTCCCGTCTATAAAAAAAATCTTTACTTCTAATACAAGTCTTAATTTTTACAAGTAAATCATTAAAGTTGCAATAATGAAAGTTGTCATCCTTTATATAAACTACAATATTGTCTTAAGAACTATAGTTCTAAAACTAAAACTAAATAAGATCGCAGAAAAATTGTAATAAAATTTTTTAAAAAAATTTTTTCTTAAAATTATCTATTTTCAGCTTATATGTAACTATAATTTATTTTCTTATAATATAAAAACTAATTTTGCAAAAAAGTAATCCTTATTTTCAAATATAATTGTACAAAGTTTTATTTAATTATTTTAGCATTTTAAAAAAGTAAATCAGAGCTAAAAAAGTGCAAAAACGTAGGCAAATTTGTCTGTGTTCTACTACAATCTAAGGGATAACTATATCGAATTAAAATAAAAAAAATTTATCAAGTTTGGTTTAATGGTTGTTGAGATATTTTAATTTAAAGTCTGGAAAAATTTACTTAGAAACAAATTGGGTGGTTTCTACTTTTGACCACCCATATATACTTTTATTTTTATTATGCATTATATTTCATTATTACATTTATCATTTTTCTTCTTTTTACTCTTATACACGTGTATTATACATATATATTATTAAAAATAAATTATGGAGCTACACTAATTATTACAAGATAAAGAAAAATTTTAACTCGTGCAAATATAATTAAATTCTCCATCTGAATTACTAATTGAAATTAAATCAAATTTAACTCGAAATTCGAAATTTATTAGTGATGCTTGTTTTACAACAACTGGGTTAAAAAAACTTCGACTTGTATAAGTTGTTCAATTCTTTAACGAATGATTGTGAAACATAATTGTATTGCTCAGAAATCTACAAATAAACTAAAAATATATAAATTATATTTTCGAAGAAACCAAATGATTTAAACCATCTTGATATAAACTACAAAGTATTTCATATATTTGTTAACAGGACATACCGGCAAATTTTCGTAAGCTAGATGTTTTTGACCTAAGATCTTTCATAGCTTCTGCTTTACAGCATCAATTAACCGATTTGGCATCAAAAAATTTAGTAAATTTTCTGAATGCATTACGAGATAAGAATGAATGTCATAGTTGAAGCTGGAAATTTCAATTATTCAAATATAAAATTTCTAAAAATTTTTTTTAATAGTTAGGTAAGAGTTTAGAGTTAGGTTTGATATTAAAAGAGTATAAGTAGATTTTAGTAAAATTTATAATTTTAAATCGAGGTCCCTAATTTCCAGCTTTAGCCGCGACAATGAATATTCTTGTGACTCGGTTATTTCTAAAAATTTACTATAGAATGATTTTTGACAATAATTTGTTATAGTGCAAGACATCTATACTCAACAGTTACACAAGGTGTTTCAATTTTTCAAATGGCTATAACTTCTTATCTAAGGGTTTTTAAAAAAATCTAACTGGTAACTTTATAAAGCTATATCAGCTCTATATATATGCCAAATATCTTTTCAAAATCTTATCACTATAGGAGGACCCCAAAATATACATAGACAGGTCAGGTTAATTATAGGTTACTAATAAAGGAAAGATCTGCAGAAAAAACTTCAAAAATAAGCAAAAAATTACTATAAATTGGAGACGTCTAAAGCGGAGGCAAATCATATGATCAACTGCCAATCAAATTATGGAATTTTATGATCGCTGGCGATGCAAACAAGAAATAAAAATAAAAAACTGAAAAATACATAAAATTGCAGTTTAAATCTACTTCGATGTGTTAATCAAAAATGTCGGGAAAGTAATTTTGTTTATATATATATACCTAAAACCTAATCCAATTCTAATATAGGACGACTCTAACCCTAAAGTTAATTGAAAAAATTATTAAATATGAGTTGCCTCCACTTTAGATGTCCCCTATAAATAGAAAAGATCTGCATAAAAAACCTCAAAAATAAGCAAATTCATACCTGACATAATTATGTATATTTCGGGGTCCTACTATAAGAAGTTTTAGTGTTTTGAAAAGATATTTGGCATATATATAGAGCTGATATAGCTTTATAAAGTTACTGGTCAGATTTTTTTAAAAACTCTTAGATAAGAAGTTATAGTCATTTGAAAAATTGAAACACCTTGTGTAACTGTTGAGTATAGATGTCTTGCACCATACCTTTTTTTTTTATAAGGGACACTTCAAGAACATGGAATCCAGTGATGATCAAGATATCCCTTTGATATAATCACATATTAATTTTGATTATTAATACAAAAAACCTCAAAAAAATCTTTCATGAAGACAGCAGTCTTATAAACAAAGATTAAATTACAACAATTTTTTAAATTTTCTTGGCTCTTTGTGTTCAATCGATTGAGCAGCATGCGACAGTATTTCACCAGCAATAATTATACCTTGTACAACCACGGAATTTAAATTTTGTGGTAAAACAAAAGAAAGTACAGTTCCACTGCTATCACTGTGCCAAGCAGGCATATCAGTAATAATTAAATCCTTTTTAATGACATTATCTTCATAAAACCTCCCATTTAAACCCAATACATATCCACAAAAAAATACGTTGTGAGGCCAGATTTACATACATGAGTTCCAACGCTAGATACAGGTGTGCTATCAGTTATAGTTAATTCTCTATATCCAGCTGCCAAATCATTTCTTACAGAAAATGTTGAGACGACATCCTTATTAACAACATCAATTATGCCAAAATCGTAAGGAACTGTCATATGAAATACCATTGGTCCAATTAATAAGTCAGATAGTGAATCAGATTTCCACCATGCATAAAAAAATACGTTATTAATAATTCCATTGTTATAGCAATGTCCTGCAGTTATAATGTAAAAATCATTAGGGTCAAATCTATCAGTTACAAAAAAACTAGCAGAACACAATAAGCCATTATTAGATAGCCCATCTCCACCTAATAATTTAATGTGAATTAATTGATGATTCGCGAGTAAATGAGAACTTAACACTGGGAGAATTTTTATAGTAAAACATAGTAAAAAAATGTTAAGCCGGAATCATGATTCCTATAGTATTACAAAATTTTTTATCCTTAAATTGATTATAACTTTTTATTTATGTAACTAATTTTACTAATCATACTATCATTAGAATCACAAAAACTAGTTCTACAACTTTCATTAGAAGCTTGCAGGATATTAGCTTTAAAAAAATTAACTTTACTTAGTCAGAATGCTGATTTTGATATTTTATATGTATCGCTCTTGATTTTATTAATACAAATTCTCATTTATTCATGGATCATCAATTAACATCACGTCGTAATTGTGTTATACAGTATTTTGTGAATCAGGTGAACTGTATATTATTTTCGGTTTATAGGGTTCTGTAGCCTTGATAAATTCTGATTTATTAATAACACTATCAAAAAAATATAAAACATTATAATTAAATTCCAGTTCAGTATAAATAAATGTCATTTATGGTCTAATTGAAAAGGCTTGAAAAGCTATTTGGTCAAAATTATATATAAGATGACTCAGATTCATGGAATTTTCCGCTTCAATAAATGATAGAAAATCCTTATATGGATTTATTTGAGGCAAGGCTAATAAATCATCGACTTTAGAAAAATCTACTGTATGAACAGTTAGTTATAATATCTTCTTTTGGATATATAGTAGAACTTCCAAAGCTTGAAATAAAAATTATCCTGTTCTAATATTGGTCTTAAGATTTCATCAATTGCAATCAAATTCTCTCACGTTCCAATAATTTGGTGACTTCAGTATCTTCTACCTCCCATAATTCTGCAAACGGATGATTTCGTTCAGCATAAATGATAATATAACTATTAAGAAAGTAAATACTCATTGCTACTTTGTAAATAAAAATATAAAATAAAAAAATAATAATTACTAAATATTAGATATTAATAAAGATTTAAATTCATTAAAATAAAACATAGATGCTGATATAATAACGATAAAGCTTGATTTTAACGTATTATGCACAATATACAATTAGATATATAACATCTCATTTTACGATTTATGACGATTATTACGACATTGATCATGCAATGGCCAAACTTAAAATAGTAATCGATCTCAAAGTTTTCCCACATGGCAAATCGGTTACGGGCTAAACTTCCCGAAATCAATTTTCCGAAATACCATTTCATCGAAACCATAATACTGAAAATACATTTTACTAACAGGACATAAATGGATCCATGTTATTTAACAGACAATCAATTCACAAGTTTTTTCTCAGACAATTTTTTTTACCGCAAGTTTTGTTAAAAATTGCACTAACCTTTATTTAATTCTAAACCTGACCCTAACGGAATTACTTTGTCAGTAAAATAAACTGTCGTAGAACTAAGTTGTCAGTAAAGTGATTGTCGGTGAAATGAACAGAACCACAAATTGTCTTGTCGGGAAAAAGGGATATCGAAATTTTGCGTCTGAGAAATAACGGTTGGTTTCGGTAAAGTGAGAAACAACGGGCTAATAAAAAATGGAAAAACGCAATTTTTATTCTAAAGTATATATTTACCAAATGCAAGCAGCATCAATTATATAGTCGCTACGCTAATATCAAATATTTACGAACACATACCTTTAAAAGGTTAAATTCATATACACACTCATGATTCCCAAGCAAACGATTAAACACAATGTCGTATAAATATTGTCACAGTTTGTAATTTGAAAATAACAACAGTTTAAAGAAAGTATACATTATTTCTTATCACATAAAAAATATTATTAGTAAAAATGTACAGGACACTCGCGACAGACGATAATTTTGAATAATCAAAAAAAAAAAAAGTTTATATATGAGAGACACATTTTTTTAGAGTAAAACTTAACGCTTAGTTATTGATGTTTATGAGTATTTACGAGTATTTACGAGTATTTTCGAGTATTTACGAGTATTTACGAGTATTTACGAGTATTTACGAGTATTTACGAGTATTTACGAGTATTTACGAGTATTTACGAGTATTTACGAGTATTTACGAGTATACGAGTATTTACGAGTATTTAGAGTATTTACGAGTATTTACGAATATTTTTAGTTTACACTTTTGTGCAGTTACACCTTCTAAACGCAAGTCCTCTAGGTGCAGATTCTTTTTATATGCATCAAATAACTCAGTTCCTTATTGAAACTTATAAAGTAAATGTAGGTTTTATACTCTCAAATGCGTAATATTTTATTGCCTCAGATAGGATTGATAGGATGTAACTTTATGTAATTTTGCATAAGTTTCGGTAAATTAGTTTTCAAGTAACTTATACAATTTCGAACGCATGATAAATAGTTCCTAGATCTTATTTTCGGTGATTGAGGCTATAATTTAGATAATAGATTTAAATAGCCAGTTAAAATCATTTAGCGTAAACCTAAGGTTATTCAGAATAAATAAAATATTTTTAGCTTAAAGAATATTAAATGGATTATAACAAGGATTTATTAAAGATGCACCTGAGTTGGCAAGTGATTTTATGAGTGCCGGTACTTTAAAATGATCAGAAACGTCTGATATTGAGTAGATAGTATCAGTATCACACAATAAACAATAATTATATTATAAAAGATGAAGATATAAGTATGAAAAAAGCATTTCAATCAGTAGGCACAACTATTCCATTATCGAAGCTAAAATTAATAATGCTTTCTTCATAACAGATTTCATGAAAATTTATTGACACTATATCAAATTGGAACCATTTAATTTAATTTATTATTTGCTATAATAATTCTATGAACTTTGACAATTGATTTTTAAAATATGATTTTTTAAATAAAATAACTAGTAATGATAATTTTTAAAAAATAAATTTATTAACATAATTAGTATCTTTGCAAAATATGAGCTTTCTTAAAAAGTTGCAAAGAAACATGATCACAGTCATTGTCTTTTAAACAAGTATTTTTTAAATGCAATTTTCCCAGATCATGATCAGAATTACAAATTTCAAAGCATAGTTTGACAAAATTTCAATGCAAAAAAAAAAAAAAGTTGATTGCAAAAGTTTTTTATTTCAAGAGCAAACCATTAAAATACAAATGATAAATATATAGGTTTATATAAATATTAAATTATATGAATCTACATTGGATTTGTATAATTTAAATATATTTTAAATAAAGTTTTTAAAAGTTCAATGAGAATTCTACATAGCTCTACTTTAAAAACCACTTAGTGATATTTATGGGTCATATTCACAGTTTTTTTGTAATATATAAATGCATTTTCTTCATCCTCTTCAATTCCAACTCCGTAATGATAACAATATCCAATCATGTATGTTCCAAAATCGTCTCCCATCTCTGCAGATTTTTGAAAATAGATGAATGCATTATGTTCATCCTTTTTAACTCCAACTCCATTACGATAACAATATCCGACTTTATATGTTCCAGCAGAGCTTCCCTTCTCTGACGATTTTTGATAATAAATGAATGCCTTATGTTCATCTTTTTCAACTCCGGTGCCTTCAAAATAGCAGTTACCAAGATTGAACATCCCGACAGCGTCACCCAGATCAGCAGAGTTTTGATAGTAGATGAATGCCTTATTTTCATCCTTTTTAACTCCAATTCCGTTATTATAACAGGATCCAACACTACTTGTTCCACTAGCGTCACCCATCTCGGCAGATTTTTGATAATGAATGAATGACTTATGTTCATCTTTTTCAATCCATTTACCATAACGATAACAATTTGCAAGAATTATTTGAGTCATAAAATTGGATTGATTTTCTAAGCACCACTTAATTACATTATTTGGATTTTGCCTCCTTTTTGCTAAAAATGCATCTAATATGTTAAATAATTTTGCTGAATGTTTGCCTTTTAATCTTTCATCATAATATATATTATATAATTCTTTAACAATTTCACCCAAAATATTCCGTGTGTTATTATCATTTAAATATAATTGGTTAAAATTATTGGCTATTAGGTTAATATCAGATGAACAATTTGTTTTATCATGCTGTTTTACAATTAGACTATTTGACATTTTAAAAACCAAGAGATATGATTTAAATTTAGGAAACAAAAAAAATCTGATTTAACCAATTTAAATCAAATGCAAAATGTAAGTACGTACGTACTTGCATAAGTTACATACAGATATATAATAAATTTTATTTATTGATACGTGCGTACAATGCATGTAGGCTGAATACAGTGCAAAAATGCGCCGGACGGTATAATTTAGGTTATACTGTATAACCAAAGTAAATAAATAAAAATTGTATTGGTAAATCGTGATATCCAACCATTTTTTTAATTTTTTTTTTACTGAAACGCAAATTACCGATGTTTTTAATCATCCGATCCAAATAGAAAGTATTCTCTTGGATATTGTTACGAATAATTTATGGAATAAGAATTAAAAAGGATGAAAAAAATGCATTTACATATTACCAAAAATCAGCAAAATGAATAATTTTAACGGAATGTACCAAGTTATTGCTATTACTTAGGAATTGGAGTCGAAATCATTATCTGAAGTCCGGGAATTAGAAAAACTGCCATTGTTATTTTTATGGAATTGGTGTGGATAGTGCCCTATTTTTCCTATTAATTATTGTAGCTAAGCTTGTATATATTTAAAAATTACGGTACTATAATTTATACTATAAGTTATTGTAAAACAGCTATTGGAGATTCCTTAATGCGTGGCAACTATAAAGTAACTATATAGGTATATTAAATTTAATGTGCAGTAACTATAAAGTAACTATATAGGTAATATTAGATTTAATAACAACTATAGGGTTTGGGTGAAATCCGCGTTAGCATGGTGTGTTTTATATGTTAACGTGGATTTCACCCTCATGTGATCTGCATAGCGTTTACTTGCTAGCTGCGCGGGTTTTACCATGTTGTATTATAATTAATATTGATATTGATATTGATATTGACATTAATATTGATATTGATATTACTATAGCTAAGATACATGCTATGCTTTGGGTATAAAAATCCGATACGACACCAATTGACAATGAATATAAACATTATTTTAATTTTTTTTTAATTGTCAGTTTAAACTTATGGATATACTTCTTCACTTTTTATTTTTGTTTTTTTTTTATCAGATTTTTTACTGGACAGATTAATTGATAATTACCGATCGTCAAGAACAATGTTAGCGACTTTGCTACAAGGGCGAAAGGGGACAAGTCATCATGGTTAAGAGAAAACAACAACAACACACAACCAACCACGCAACAAAACCAAAGAGAGGTGAAAGAGATTTGGCAAGATAAGGTGAATTGGTTTGTTACAGGTAAACTATATTATTTTAACGAATGAACGTTTTTGTAAAGTCATGTATTAACGATTTTCTTATAAGAATATTTGAATATTTTATTAGAAACGTTTTTGTGAATTCGAGATTTGATATCCTTACAACTTGGGCAAAATGCTATCCTATTTATAGAAAAATTGAAAGAAGAAAAAAGAAAGAAAAAGAAAAAAAACTCTATTGCACTCGTCATCCCTTATCACGTTATTTCAGTGAATTTTGATGCAAGTTATTCATCCTACATGACTATAACAGCATACAATCAAGGCCACAACAATTTATCTGAATTTGGCCTGTTTATTTGTTTGTACTAAGCAACAAACATTTCAAAGTTGTTTTTTGGGCTTTGCTTGGTCTGGTGGGCTAAGTTTTCCATGGGTTCATTTTGTGCATCTCACCTTCTTTTCTTCTGTACCAAGGTCTTGGGGTACCTATTCCAATCTTCTGACCTTGAATTGTTTATAACTCTTTAATGTCTTTGTTTCATTCTTCTTTAAATTCTTGGGGCTTTTTGGGGCTGGTTGGTCCGTGTTCTTTCAGGGCTGCTTTGGGGCTCATTTGTTTGTTTATTATTATTTTTTTCTTTATTCTATTGTGATCATGTGGATCACAAGATTTTTGTTTAGTCATCAACTACTCTTCCCAGCTTAATTTTCATGTACTATATAGAATTTCAAGAGGTAGGTGCCTTCTTATCTTCACTTCCTGCTCCTTCTCAAATCATAATACCTTTTTAATAAACTTAAGTTAAAAGGAGCCAATATTACCTTTCCACCAAGTTTATAGGCATTATTTGGAAGCTTATTATAAACATAATATGGGCCAGTACACTTGGGGCAAGTTTGTCACTCTGGGAGTACCTCTTTTTGCATCTTCCAATAGGACCTTATCACAAATATCAAATCCAAAACTCATACAAATCTTTTGGTCATGGTAAGCTTTAGCTTTCTTTTGTTTTTAATACAATTTTTTTACAGTTTATGTCTAACAAGGGGTATTTCATTTATTAATTCAAATGTTCTTTAGTGTATTGTTCCTTCTAATAAGTTGTCAGAATGACTGAAATATATTGGTTGTTTGGCCTCATGACCATACACAAAAAAAAACAGTGATATCTTGGTAGTAGAGTTTCAGGCAGTATGATATACAATGAGTATTAAGAGGATCAACAAGTTTCTTGACTAATTTTCTCAGAGATTTGCACAGCATTTTATTAATGGTTTGGATTTACTGTTTTGTACTAAATTTAGTACATTTTGCAAAATGCATAAAAAATCCAAAAAATTAAAAAACTCAATTTTTTTTTATATACAAAAATCTGATAAATCTTCAAAAATTGTTTAGCAAAATTTTTTTTTATATTAATAATAAAATTATTAAGAAAAAAATTTTTTAATAACCTTAATTTTTGTGTAACAATGCCCGTACTAAGTTAAGTACATTTCCTTCTGTATTTTTATTATAAAATTACTAGTAATTTTCAAATAGTGGCTTAGCACAAAAAATTTTTTCTAAAAAAAAGAACTTTTTAGAAAAAAAATCATATAAAATCAAAAATAAGACTTAAAGTTATCAAACTTTTTAGACATAATGCTCCATATCTAACAAATTATAAAGAGTTATTAAAATCATAATTAATAATTAAAATTAGCAGATAATCAGGTTTAAAATGTGTCATAATTTAGTACTTTGTACTAAATTTAGACGGGTAAATCCTATCCATTAAAATGGTTGACAAGGCTATTTGTACATAGGTGGTATATGGTAGAAAAGTTGTGCTTCACCTTTAATTTTTCTAGGAGCAACTTAATTATTTCATTCTGGAAGTAAGTACCTCAATCTGATTAAATTTGATTAGGACAACCATAATAGCATATTATGTTGTTATATAAGAACTCAGCTACAGTTTGAGCATTTGCCTTCTCTATAGCATATGCCTCCAGCCAATGGGTCATAAAATCCATAGCAACAAGAATATACTGATTCAATCTAGGAGTTTGAAAAGGGGCCAACAAAATTTAACCAAGGAGCTGTCACAGGAATTGGATACAAGGGACCTTGTGTATGAGGTTAGGTTCTTTTTTGGCATGGATCATATATTTGGACATATGTTTGTATATCATGGTACATTTGGCCAAAGGTATATATCTTGAATTTTTTTAAATATTACATCTTTATTGAAATGTCCTCCAAATGGATATGTATGTATTAAATACAAAACAGGACTCACTTCATGCTTTTGTAGCACCTGAAGTAAGTTTCCCTTTTTATGTCACTCTTTTTTATACAAAAAATCTTTCTTTGTAGTGATATAGGTCAACCCCAGCCCAACAGCTAGGTTGATAGGTGGGTCAACTCTCAGCCCACATCTTTGTGGGCCAGGCCAGTTGGTAAGAGAAGTATTAGAATCAATTCTCTTCTAAAGCATATTTTAGGCTAGAAATTAAATTAAATTGGCTAGTCGGTTATAATAATATAAGAGAATTGGCTTATTTAGGTAATAAATTGGCAAATAGCGAATATATACTAAATATCAAAATGTTCAGAGGCATAGACAATCAATTAACATAAAATACTAACATGTTGATATTTTCACAAAGACAAAAAGAATAAAAATTAAATAATTTAATATCACTAAAATTTGACAAAAGACTACCTGATGGTCTTTTACACATTTAATATAAATAAATATTGACTGATTCTGATTAGAAAAATTACACTAGCATAAGATTAGCCCAGTTGACTGGCCTGAGCTTTTTTGGGATCAGACTTGTCCATGATTTTTTTATCAACCTGTATCCCTATTCCTTTGCCTCATAGTATTTACACTTCTTTACTAACTTCTGTTTTTACTTTTTATCCAAAATGGGTGACAAATACTTTGTTTCAAGGTATTGTTTTAAGTATTAGTTATGTAAGTTTTATTTCAAGTTTGCTTGACTTTAGTATAGGGAATAAATATATTTTCTCTTCTTTTTCTTTTTTTAAAGAGTTAAACACAAAGGGTGTAGGTTGATTAGAAGATAAAAACATTAAATATGCTAGGAAACCGGCAACCTGGACTGGATTTTGATTTAACTAGATTTATAATTAATTCTTTTTTTTTACATTTTCTTTTCTCTCTCTTTTTTTTTTATTTTAATCAATTACCATAGGTTGTGATTCAAGGGTTTTTTTGAGAATTTTCTCTGAGAATTCCTTGAAAGGTTCAGGATGTCTTGACAATGCATCTGTATTACTATGCTTTCATCTATGTTGATGTACAATTTTAATTGTATGGCTATAAGCAAAGTACCCAGCAGGCCCTATAACTAGTCAAGGCCGAAGTCTGCAACTACTTTAGTAAAGCATAATCCGTGACAACTAAGAAAGGATCCAGACGAAAATAATGGTAAAAATATTCATCTGCCTACAGAATGGCAAGACACTCAAGTTCGGTAGGTGCAAAGTTTTTCTCAGCTTTGATTAGTCATTGGCTTGCATATGCTACAATATATTCCTTTTTATAATTATCCTTTTGGGCTAACACAGCACCCAACCCAATCCCAAAAGCATCAGCATACACAATGAAGGTCTTGTCAAAATCAGAATATTATAATACAGGAGCTTCAGTCAAGTAGTTTTTTAACTTATTAAAAGCATCCTCCTGCTTTTTTTCTACTCATTTTATATTTTTTCAATAGATGATGCAACTGTTAGGCAATCAAGGTGAAGTTAGGAATAAACTTCCTATAGTAGGAAGCTAACCCAATAAACCTACAGAGTTGCTGAAAATTTATAAGAGCAGAGAAATTCTAAATTTTTTTTACTTTACTATTATTTGGACGAACACTGTCACAACCAATGATGTGGTCCAAAAACTGCAGATAGGGCTTAAAAAAGAAGCACTTGTCCAAATTTAGCTTTAGATTAATAGTCCTTAGTTTATCAAAAACAGCTGTAATATGGGTCAAATGTTCATCAAAAGTAGTAGAATATATTATATTGCTATCAAGATATACTATGACAAATCATTCAATAATATCTGCAAATATATAATTCATTAGCTACTAAAATGTGGCAGGCGTATTGCAGAGGCTAAAGGGCATAACCAAAAATTTATAAGTTCCAAATATTGCTGCAAATGCAGTCTTCTCCTGGTCCCTTTCACTTATTTTTACCTGCAGTATCCTGATATTGAATCTAGCGAAGTGAACCAGACTGTATGTACTACCAAACACTTCCAACAAATCATCAATATGAGGAAGAGGAAATGCATTTTTTTATTCAATCTGCAATAATCAATTCACATATGAAGTTTTCTAGTTTTTATTGGCACAACTATAGGGGCTACCCAAGGGCTTTTTAAGTCTCTAACCAACTCCCTTTCCTTTAATTGTGCTATTTTCTTTTTGATGATATATAGACACTAGGTGCTACATAGTATGGTACCTGCTTTATTGAAATAGTAGTTCCTGTATCAATCTTATGAGTAGTTACATCTATCTGTCTGAGGTTGTTCATATTTGAGCAAAAATATCTTTCTTATCCAACGATTTTGCACAAACCAATTTTTTTTCTTTTAAGTTCAAGAGAGCATTACTAAGACTTTTTTTAAACTTTTTTCTACAGGTATATCTTCAGAATCAGATTCCTAAATTGGTAACTCCTTTATATTAGCTAAACATACAGCAGGTCTATATAATTCTTCCATGGGTTTTTAAAAAGTTCATTCTCAAAAGTCTCTTCAGTAAAGTAACCTTTTGCTTTATTCAAGACCTTATCCTTATACTCAAACTAGTAAAATGTATTTTCACCTTCTGGGTGTTCAACTATGGGTTCTACTGGGAGACCACTATTAGTTAATATTGAGATTATACTTGTTTTTTCACTATACGTAATATACAACCTTTTTTTTTGCAAAATGCATCTGGGCTTGGGCTTTTATAAACTAGTTCATACCCAATAACAGCAAGTTAGCTATAGATTCAATTATCTGGAATGAAGTAGTAATTATTATATCTTGAATGGCCATTTAAAGTTATTAACCTTTCCTAGAACACACTCTATTGTTCTATTTGTTGTACAACTATAGTGGTGGATGGCTCATCGATTTTTAGTTCCAATTTTTCTATTATTCGTTTTGATATCAAGCTTATAGCAGCTCTAGATTCAAGTATAGCCACTATAGAGTTGTTTTTTATTCACATGTAACAATGGGCAGCAGTAGTATATTCATTATTTAGAGGTTATAGCATGTTTGTTTCTATCTTAAGGATAAAACAGGTTCAACTATCAGAGGTCTTTTAATATCTGTGCTAAGTTATAGCATTCATTTTCAAAATATCTTGTATATAGTTTTAGCTTATCAACAACTAAAGGGCCTCTTCTTCATCAATATCATACTAGAAGAATTTCTGGAACTTGTGAAAGGTGGTCCAGCAAAAGAGACACTTATACTGGAGACAATACAGGAGCAGGAGCTATCAAGAGGTTAGTTCACAACCTCACCTGGAATAACCAAGTTTCTTATTAATTTCATATGACCTTCACTCTTCTACTTGACTCTCTAATTTTTTCTGGTTCCTTTTTGGTCTTTAAGTAGAATATAGTTGGTGATAGGAGAGCAGAAGTACAAATACATCTTCTTCCTCTGTCTAGTATCCAGTATTATCAAGATTGTATAAGTTTATATTTTGGAGTTATGTCAATGCAGATACAGGTGGGTTATTTAAATTATTTCTTGATTCAGGCTTAAGGTCAAAGTCAAGTTCTGGTTTAGATTCTGGCTTTGGTTCTTCGAGAGTATGTTCTAGAAAGAAACCTGTTCAGATACAATCATGTAAGATATATCTGAGTTCTTTACAATTATAATAATCAATTGTGAGGTAGGGTTAGTGTTATTGTAAGCACTTCTATTATTATTATAGTGAAGCTTTGTTTAATTTGCTTTGATTCAGATAGTTATAACATTAACTAGCTTTTTGTAATTGGTCGACTTTGTCTGCATTTGTTTAATCAAGGTCCAAATTATCATATCAGATATTTAAACTTGTGCTATATTTTTTTCACTATAGTACCTACCAGCTTTAATTTTACGGGTGCTAACTAAAGCTTTATCAAGATTCCTAGAGTTAGCCATACTTAACAACAAGCTATCTTGAGCTTTAAATCTCCCAAAAACATTTGCACTATATATGGTTAAAAAAGAACATACTTAGGATTAAACTGGCATAACAACCTCTTAAAAGTATAAGCATATAAATCCACATATTAGTATCATGTTGGGCTAGAGCATTCAATTCAGCCTGCCACTAGTGAAGATGCTCTGGGGTCATAAAGTACTAAAGAAAGTGATTATCCAACTAGCAACTATACTATACAAATATTCCAAAACTATTTCAACCTTCTTTTCAGAGGACTAATTGTTGGCATTTGCAGTTCACTCAAATGCCTCCACCCACTCGAGGAGGTCTTCATCTTCCTCTCTATAAAAGGTTCAACTTATACCAAATTAGTTTTTCATAGTGGAAAAGGCAGCAGCAGCAACACTAGCAGAGGATTTCCTAAAAGCATTTGTGATTTTCATAATACACATGCAATGGCTCCTGGGCAGGAGGGTTATTTCAATCATCATTTACAATATGCTATGATAGCAGGTTATCAACAGAGGTATGACTATAATTACTATTGGCTGTATTCTGATCTGGGTGGTTGATATAACAGGGGTCAGCATCATTAAACTGATTTTTGTTATTATGCAAAGGACTGGCATTTTTTAATCTTTTTTGTTCCATTATAGCTACTAAATTCTAACTATTATGTCTTATTTAATAAATGTAAATTGAACCGCTCTAGTGAAGTAATATTCAGCTTCATATCTTCTCTGACCTTTACAAGATCCCTTCGCTATGTGCTATTGTAAGTACTATATTGAAGGCAATAGTCAGTTGTAACATTTTGGTGCCTTCTGGCGAAAACTTTAAAACAGCTGGAACACTAGGACCTCTTTTTCTCCGACTTAGCAAGAATATTTCTTTGGTTACTCTCTCTTCTAATTAAGTAATTGTTTTTGGTTTTCCTGTTGAATAAAAAAAAGATTCATTCAGAAGGGCATACTTGAAGCCTCTTGCATTTGTTGTACTAGAATTTTCCTGTTAAATTGAAAAGATTTGTTTAGAAGAGCATATTGAAGCCTCTGCTTTTGTAGCACTCCTTTTTTGTTTTAGTATTTTTTTGTTTAGAATTAAATTAGAAACTTCTTACCTCTTTGTTAGTATATTGAACACCCACCTACTCTCTTACATTTTAGTTTTTGTCTATTTTTTGGCCTTTTATAACTAGTGTAAATAGAGCCTACCAAATTCATCTCCAACAAATTAAAGCACATAATGCTAGCCATCCATCTGCTCTTGCTACTAATGTTTACCAACTTAGTAACCCAGATTTATCATGTACTGTTTGCTATTTACCTTATAGTTATCATTAAAATTTCTGGTGCTTTTGGAATCAGTATCAGGACACTAATTTTGCTAGCTAATATACTCAAGTTACTATTGACTCCTACTTCATTTTAATTTATCCAAATAACTATAATACTGTTAGAGCTTATGACCAGGATATTGTCTTTAGCTGCTGATATAATAATTCTTATTTGGATTCTAAAGAAATTATTGCTGCTTTACTTTGGAGTTATACTCAATATACACTTGCTTTTACACTCTTTTTAGATTTTCAGGAAGATCTTTATATTGAAGATCCTACTATTTCTACTCCACTACCTGGTCAAATAGTTGATACCCTTGATCACTTCTCTCCTATAGTTCAAACCACTACTAAAAATCTTGAATTTAGTCTTACACCTACTTTTCGCTCTATATATACTTACAACCAGAAGATTTAGAGAACCAACAGGACCTTCTCATTCTACTCACTTCACTACTTTAGCACTTTACGATGAAGATACTACCCAAATACCTATTCATTCTATGCTTTCACTTCCTACTTCACCTCTTAGCAAAATTCTATTAGATAATCCACTTCCTTGTCATTATACTTCTTCTCCAAATCAAGTTGCTCGATTCATTCAAAATATTAATCCTATTATATATTTCCAATGCACACCTCAATCTACAACTACTTCCATCACCTGTAGTTCCTGAACTCTATTCTGAAGCCTGTTTTACACCTGATACTACTCCTATATCATTCTTCTTCTTTAATGCAATACCAAACCCTTGTTCCCAACCTGAATTTATCCAAACTTATCTTATTGGAGCCTACCTAGACCAAGAAATTTCTGAACAAAGAACTTACGAAGAAGAACTAAATTTAAGAAAAGAAACTTTAGAAGAAATAAATTTAGTTGGAATCTTAAAAGAATTAGCAGACATCCAAGAAAAAACAAATTTTTAAGAAGAGCCAGAAAAGGAAGTATACTCAGAACTGGAATCAGAAGAAACTATAAAAAATGAAGAACCTAAACCTGAAGAAAATATGGCCAACAACACTTTAAATGCTGCTGCTAAAGCTATGACTGCTCTTGCTAATGCTCTTGGGCATGGTAGTGAAAAGTTTCTAATCAAAATAGACTATTATTATGGTGATAGAACTCGGACCCTGTCATCTGGATTGAAGAATTTGAAAGAGCTGCCAAAGCTAACCATTGGAGTCCTGCATAATAATTGGAATTGGCTGCTATTTATATAAAGAACAATGCCCAGAAATGGTTCTCTAGTCTTGCCAATACCTCAACACATTTTTATCATAACTGGCATGGCCATGATGTTAATAGTAACATGTGCTATAGTTTTACCCATTTGTTTAAAGAAAAATTTAGCACCACCAAGTAAAAAGCTGTCTGGCAAAAAAATTTTCAAAATCAAACAAGAAAATGATACTGTTGATACTTACGTTAGTCACTTCAAGCAACTAAAAGGACATGTAGATTCTTTCAATGTCTTTTCGGCTACAGTTATAAATACAATTCTTTATTCAGGAACTATGACCTGAATATGCTATGAATTTCCAAGCTACTGAACCTGCTAACTTGGCTCTGCTATTGCTAAGGCACGTAAATAGAAAACAGAGTAAATAATGATCTCTGACTATAATACAAATGATAATATTAATTAAGCTATTGACCGCATAACTGAGCAAATTGCTAAACCAGTATTAATCTCGCTTAAAAACAAGCTACTTCTCCAACTGCTACTTCTGTCTATTATACTGACTAGAGTAAAGACTAAACCCAACCTAATGCTAAGAATACCACATGCTATTATTATAGCCAAAAAGGACATTTTATTTGAAATTGTTATCTCGATACCAGAACAATAAAGCGATTACCAAGAATACCAATCCCGTAGGAATAACTGTTCCTATAATAGATCCAGATCCAGAAATAGAAGTCAATCCCAGAATAGGAATTATAATCAGTCTGTATATGACCAATTCAGGGGCCAAGGTCAGTCCCGTGATAGATACAGAGACAACCGAAGTTATCACTCTTCTAATCAATCAGATCTCAAAATCAATTATCTACTTCTATTCTCGTGATGTTTATACCTTTGACATTGCCAATAATTATATCTATAAACAATTCGAAGCCTTTTTAATTAATGAATCTATTAGAACTGCCCTCACCAATTATTTAATTAATGAACCTAAAACTACTCAGATCCAGACACCTACTTATACCACTTCTGTTAAGTGTAATGTCAAACTTCATGGGAAGCCTTATCATACTGTGATTAACAGTATTGCTGCTATCAGCATAATTTCTTACCAAGTTGTAAAGGAACTTGAATTAAAAATTGAAGCTTCTTCTTCTAGTCTTATTGTCTCCGCTACTAGATCCTCTGTTCGACCTTTAGGCAAATTAAACTTGCCTATTGAAATTGAAGGAACTACTATTCCTTTGAATATTGAAGTTATGAATACTACTTTTACTCATTACTTTTAGGTAATGACTGGTCACAAAAAGTAGATGCAAGTTATAGCTAGAAAAATAAAGCTTATACTCTTAGGTAGAACAAAAAGAAGATTCATGTACCTACTATCTATGAACACAATAAACCCTTGCCTGTTCAACCTACAATTACCAATGAAAAGGAAATAGAAATATTTGAACAAGAATATCTAAGTCCAAAAAAAGCCTAATTGGTAAAAACAGAATCTGATCATTGGACAACAGTTACTTATAAATCCAGGCCCAGTACCTTCTTCAATAAACAAAAATGTAGATGCTGCTACTCCTTCAACCACCTTTATACTGACTGTCCCAACAATGAATATTATCGTTGTCATCACTATGGACACCTTACTGCATATTGCCCTAAACAAGCCCCTAAACAAAATATATGCAAAACCTGCTCGCAACCTGGACACCTATATAAAAACTGCACTGATAACTTATGTTATCAATGTGGACAGTATGGACACATTAGTGCTAACTGCCCCAAATAATCCAGATCATAAAGAACAAAAGATATTAATGTAGTTGTCAATCTCAGAAAGTAAATGCCCAATGCTTATCTCACTATTCACCTCTAAAGGTTAACTATTGCTATAAGTGCAAGGTACCTCAAAAACCAGAAGATATCAGACTCTTGGACCAAACCTTAGTTTGCAAAGAATGCTGAATTAATTTTCATCAAGCTTTGAACTGAGATGACCCTTGAAGTATCGAATTCTTTACTAATAGTGAAGGCCAAGGAATGCTAACAGAATATAAGCTCTGTAAAGAGCAATGTATTAGATTTAAGATGATTAAACTTGATTCTATTTGAGGGATACCCAATTCTGGAACCTAGAATGTTTTGTATGCTTATAAAGCTGCCAAGAATATGGAATAGAATTCTAACTACAACTTATGGACTCGAGTACGCTACTATACAGAATCTACTAAAAATGCCAGACATGCATATAATCTTAACCAAAGTCGAATTTACTGCCTTGCCCAGATACAGATTGGAAAAGTGATGAAGACCTCACTTATGCCCTAGAACCCCAAGTTATTGATAGATCAAACCAAGACAATACATATAATAAAGTCAATACGATTATGAGAGTCTACCAAGTCCAATTAAAGAAACTGAGGAAGAAACTCTACAAAGAATTTTGGCTAAATCCTTTAATATATGCCATCCAGACTTTGACCAAAAGAAAGCTATAAAAAAACTTACAAAGCCAATTCCAAGGAACTATTGGACTCTATAAAGAATGTATCATGGTTAAAAAGAATATTAAATTAGAACAATTTGATTCCTATTGCGAGGAATATTATGAAGCACTTCATCTCCTCCTAGATCTAGAGATTCTGTCTCCTCCAATCCCTCTGACACCAGAATTACCTATTCTTTTATTAGATTGCCCTTCTTTGTTCTAAAAATTAAAATTTCTAAAAACATTTTTTTTTTTCTCCTTTTTCCCTTAAAAACAAAACTTTAATTTTAAAATAGAAACTCTATTATTAAACCCCAAACTTTAAAAACACTTAGGGAATTAGTCAAATGTTGGAACCAAGAATCTATTGCATATAATACTAGTCTTATTATTAATAGAAATAGAGCTATAATAATGAATAGAATGGAAAGTTTGTTCTCTTTAGAATTCCCATTAGAAGATACAGATTATAGTAGGAATAATGTTCCTAACACTTTTCTGCTTGAATTAGAAGTTAACTGCTCTTCAAATCTGAATGAAATTATTTCTACAAACTTGGAAGAGATCTCATTCTTTTAGAACAATAATATTGAGTCAGACATAAGAAATGAAGAAATTCTAGAAGATCCAGAGTTAACTCCAAGAACTATCATGATTGTACCAGTCACAGTTTATCACCTTGAGCAACATGAACAGACTTTCCACTAAAAACTTTGATAAATTAGTAGAATTGAGAACTAATAGAGTCAGTTCTTAAAGCAGATGGAAATGTTATAGAACAGGTTTCTAAATTCTAATCACTAGAAATTCTAAGTGTTTCTATTACTTTATTGTTTTATTGTTTATTATTTTATTACTTTATTACTTTATAGTTTTATAGTTTATAGTTTTATTGTTTTATTGTTTTATTGGTTTATTGTTTTATAGTTTTATTACTTTGCTTTATTGTTTTATTGTTTTATTGCTTTATTGTTTTATTGTTTTATTGCTTTATTGTTTATTACTTTTCAAAAGATATATAAACTCTAGTTTTCTACCTTTCTGTACATTAGACTCAGATTCCCCTTCTCCTTCCTTACATGCTCAATAATAGTTATATCTCTTGAATATTATTATCTAAATAAGTAAAATATATCTTTGCCAAATAAATATACTCTTATTATTTAATAAATATAAATTGAACCGCTCTAGTGAAGTAATATTTCACTTCCACACTGCTTCATATCTTCTCTGACCCTTACAAGATCTCAGTCACAGTGTGCTGTGCTGCAAGTACTATATTGAAGGCTATAGTCACTTGTAACAACAGGTAAATAATTCATAATTTTAAGAAATAAACAGGTTCGTAAAGTTACATGTTAACAATTTTCTTATAAGAATATTCGAATTTTTTATTAAAAAGTTTTTGTGAATTTGAGATTTGATATCCTTACAACTAGGGCGAAATGCCATCCTATTATAGAGAAATTGAAAGAAGAAAAAAGAAAGAAAAAAAACCTCTATTGCACTTGTCATCCTTTATCGCATCATTTCTGCAAATTTTGATGCAAGTCATTCATTCTATGCGACTATGATGGCATACAATCACAGCCACAAAAATTTTATCTGAATTTGGCGTTTATTTGTTTGTACTAAGCAACAGACATTTTGAAGTTGCTTCTTTGGACTTTGCTTGGTCTAGTGGGCTAAGTTTTCCATGGGTTCATTTTTGCGCCTTACCTTCTTTTCTTCTGTACCAAGGTCTTGGGGCAGTGTTGTTGCTAGAAGGTTACTGGAAGTCCACTGGAAGGCCACTGGAAGAAAATTAATAGTGTCACTGGAACTTTAAGTTCCAGTGACACTATTGATTTTCTTCCAGTGGCATTCCAGTGACCTTTCAGCAACAACACTGTCTTGGGGTACCCATTCCGATCTTCTGACCTTGAATGGTTTATGATTCTTTAATGTCTTTATTCCATTCTTCTTTAAATCCTTGGGGCTTTTTGGGGCTGGTTGGTCCGTGTTCTTTCGGGGCTGCTCCGGGGCTCATTTGATTGTTTATTATTATTTTTTTCTTTATAACTATCGTGATCACGTGGATCCCGGGATTTTGTTTAGCTGCCAACAACAATAAAAAAGAATTTATAATTATTTCTAAAATTAGATTATATCCATGTGACTATGAAAATATGGTTAGCCGTGTACTGTATTATGTATATATTATTATTAGTACATGTAAATTGAAAATGTGTGAAATTTGAAATGAGGCCGAGAGGAAATAATATAGAAAAAAATGGCAGATTATAATGTAATTTTAATTGAGCTTTAAAAATTTCTAAGCGGTGCGAGGCTGAAAGTAATAGAATAATTTGTCAACAACATTTAAAATGTAAAAAATAAACAGATTCGCAAATAGGCCAAGCTATATAAAAGTTGTTTATGTGCATTATCCCTTAAACTGTTTAAAAATTATGCCAAATTTGCCCTGAATTTTACTATAAAAATACTTTTGATCTATTTTTTAAAAAATTTAAAATATTTAAATAAAATTTAACATTATAATATTTGAAAATAAGGATTATATTTTTGCAATATTTGTATTTATATTATAAGACAAAAATTTTAGTTGGCTTATAAGCTAAAAATAGACAATTTTAAAGAAATATTTAACTAAAAAATTAATTTATAATTTCTTGACGAACTCTTTAAATATTGATTTTAAAAATATAGTTTCTAATAAAATATTGTAGTTTATATAAAGGATGACAACTTTCATTATTACACTTTTGGTGATTTACTAATAAAATTAAGACTTGGCTTAAGTGTAAAATTTTTTCTATAGGTGAAAAACATATAAAATTTAAAAAATCTAAAGAAGAAATTATATAGTAAAAATTTCAATACATAAATTTTAAACTTTTATTGCACTAAAGTTTTTTAATAATTTTAAAAAATTTTCTTAACAAAGCTAATAAAACAAATCTCAAATTAAATATTTTACTTAGAAAGTATATAGCTAAAGTTAATATTTAAAATTTTATTTAAAAAATTTTATTTTAAAAATTTCAGGGCAAATTTGCAGGAAAAACGGTTTAAGAGATATATATATTTTTAAACTTTCTTGTATATAAGTGCTGAGTTATTATTCTGTTTTCATAAAAAAAAAGAGCAAATTCAAAATCTTTAAGAAAGTACAAATTATCAGTGATCAGTAACATCATCACACCATCGGCTATTTCTAATAATTAGTTAGCTGCAATGGCAGCTAAGCTGCCTACATGTGCAATTTCTAGTTTATTACGTAGATAAATCTAAAATAGCCAATAATCCTGCAAAAAATTAATAAGTTTATACTTGTATATACGACTCCAGAACATATTGCCATTATTAAATAATTATTATAATCATAAGTTTTTTGACCATTATTAGAGGTGGGAAAAATGCGCATTTTATAATAAAATGCGCATGATATATAAAATGCGCATGATACCGCATAATAAAATTTTTTTTAATTATTATCTTTATTACTGATAATATATCTAAATAAAGATACAACATAATAATTCTTAATCAGATTTTGCCTACATATATAGCTTTTACCAATTAGCCGATTGTAAATTTCATAGTTGCTAATCATATATATTAAATCATAAATACATTTAATAAAGAAAATATATAAAAAAAAACTTAATATTTAATAATCTTAACTGTTTAAACCTTCATAACCTTGATATTTTATATTTTAATTACTGTTAAATCCCTCAAAACTGATCTTGCCAATATTAATAATCTGCTGAATTTGACTAGTTATAATGTTTTTAAATCCAATAACTATGCTAATACAAATATAATCTACTAAGTTATCAATTTGAAGAGGTTTAACAGTAGTTTTTTTTGTTTTTTTTTTTATATTTTAATTTTTTTTTAATATTTTTTTATTTTAATTTTTTTTTTAAATATTTTTTAATTTTAAATTTTTTTTAAATATTTTTTAATTTTTTGTTTTTTTTTTATTTTTATTTTTGTTTTAGCTACTAATATTGTTTTTAGTAATCTATATTTAATTTATAAAATAAAATGTTTATAATTTTAGTTATTTTTGAATTATTATTTTTTTTTTGCAAAATACTCTTCTAAATAATCATCATTTTCTGAAATATCATCCATAGATAAATCTAAACTTCTTTCTTTTAAATTATCAAAATCATCTTCATAATATTCTAAATCATTATTAATTATTATTTAAATTATTATTTAATAAATAAAATTATTATATTGTTTTTAAAATTACTTACCATTATTATAATAATTATTATCTAAATAATTATCAGAATCATTATTTAAAATTTCATTATGCAATTCATCATCTAACCCATCACTATCTAATTCTTCATTTAATTCATCTTCTACTTCATTATTTAATTCATCATTTGATTCATTATCTGACTCATTATCCAATTCAATATTTATTTCATTATTTAATTCATTATCTAATTCATCATCTGATTCATCCTCAGAACTATCACTTGATTCATTATCAAAATTATCTTCAAAACTATTATCTAAATTATTATTTTCTTCATTATCTGATTCAAGTATATTTAATATATTCATAGTTCCAAGATTTTTATTTTTATAAAGTTTTTGTGTAATATGTGGTAATTGCAATCTATAATTGCTATATATATAAACTAATTTAAAAACTCTTGACTTAGTTAAACTTTGTCTTTTTTTATTATAAATAAATGAAAAATTAGACCAGTTTCTTTCTGCTGCAGCTGAAGAAGTTGGAATAGATAATATTTTGCATGCTAATTTTGCTAATTCAGGAACAGATTCTTGAAAATTACCTTTCCACCACATTATTGGATCAATTTGATTTACTGATTTCCAAGCTAGTTGATTATTAAATGGTCCATTTTTAGTTTTATATTGAATAATTTGTTGCCAAATAATTGCTGAATTTTGTGTATAATATTTAGAAACAAAGTTAGAAATAGTTGTCATATAGTTATTTGATAATCCACTTCCAGTTACTCTAGGATTAAGAAAATTTGCAACTTCCATAACTGGATGATATATTTTAATCCATCTAGCTTTTAATATATTTTTGATATCTTCTATATTATTTAATTAATTAATAAATTATTATAATAATTAAAATTAAAATTAGCTATTTTAGTTTTAAGTTTATATTTATAATTTAATAAAACTAAATGATACTCACTATTTTGAATTGATTTAAAATAATTATGATACCATTCATAAAAATAAGATAGTTGAGGATCATCACTTTCAAATATACTAATTCCAATTATTAATTCTTTCAAAATTTCAATTAATTTTGAAAGATTATTCCAATAGATTTTATTATTAACTGTTTTTTCAATAATTCTACTTATATTATCTTGATTTGCAATTAATTCAGTAATAGTAAGACTAATTGCAATATGGTTAACTTTAACTGATTCCATACAGATAAAAAAAGAACCCCATCTAGTTTTTGCTGGTAATTTAAGAGAAACTTTTGATTCTTGTGATTGCTGATGACGTTTAAAAATTGCTGTTGGAATATTATGATTTTTAAAAAACTTAACAATAGCTTTTGTTTGCTTAAAAATAGAATTAGCCCAACTTAATTTCATAATATCTTGAATAATAAGATTTAAACTATGTGCCAAACACCCCATATAAATAATATTTGGAAAAGATTTACTTAAAATTTTCCAAGATTTCTTCATAACAGAAGCATTATCAGTAATTATAGCACAAAGTTTAGACTTATCTATAGTTTCAATAATATCTTCTATATCCTTAGCAATATTATTAGCATTTTGACGTACTTCTTCTGTAGATTTAGCAAAGATAAATACTGGTTTTGGAGTTGCAAAGATAAAATTTGTCCAATGTTCAGCAGAAATACTTGACCTAAAAATTAATAATTTTAATTATATTTAAATTTATAATATTATAAGTATCTAAACTTTAAATAAAAATTATTTAACATTTATTTTGTCAAATTTGATTAAAATTTTTATTTTAATTCTATATACTTACAGAATTAAATTAAAAAATTTTAGTTAAATTTAACTAAGTAAGTGCTTGATGTTTATTATTTAAAATTTACCATCCATCACAAATCAAAGTTAAAAATTCAGCATCTTCAATAGTTTTATCTACTTTTAATTTAGTCTCATTATAAACAGCTTCTAGTAATTGATTAGCCATTTTTTTTCTTGTAGGTAATTTAAATGAAGGTTTTAATTTTTTAATCCAGGCTTGAATTGGAACTAGTTCACAAAATGAAAAAGGAAGACCACATTGAAAGACAGCTTCTGCAAATCCGAATTCAAGATTATCTTGTTCATTTGTTGTAATATTGTCAAAAAAATTCTTAATATTTCTATTTTGTAGTGTTTTTTTTTGAAGTATTAATTAATAAATGAGAAGCAACTTGTGAAGATGTTATTTTTGGATGACCAAAATAGGATTTGTAAGTTTCATTATCAATTTTAGGACAATTTTTTAAATGTGATTCGCATTTGTTGAGTGCTTTATTACAAGTATGAGGACAATATTTGCATTTAACTCTTGGTTGTTTAAATGGAGGAACTATACCAAGATCATCATAATGAAGGTAAA
The DNA here is from genome assembly GCA_003550325.1 of Gigaspora rosea. Taxonomy (NCBI): domain Eukaryota; kingdom Fungi; phylum Glomeromycota; class Glomeromycetes; order Diversisporales; family Gigasporaceae; genus Gigaspora; species Gigaspora rosea. Next base: position 71,725 of record QKWP01001860.1, on the reverse strand, counting down.
CTAAACCTGGATTTCGTGGCATTTATATGTAAAATTTAATAAAACCAAAAATTTAGAAAGAATTTAAAAATTTATAACAGTTTCACGGTCTTTTTTACAACAAATATATATATTTTTTGTAATACATATATATAACAAATTATAAATTAAGATTCGTATTTGTGTTATAGAAAAATTCTAATTCTGGTTAGATAGACAATCAGATCAGATCAATTTAACACTTACCTATTTTATAGTTTAATTTTTCTATATAAAATCTTAATGGGATAAAATGCGCATGATTCGGAATCATGCGCATGAATGCGCATTCATGCGCATGATTGAGGAATCATGCGCACGCATGAAACCCACCTCTAATTCTAGCCTTTGTTCAAGCATTGATTCCCTTCATATATCATGGAAGATATGAACATTAATTCATTTCGTTATATCATTTTTAGCGACACTTTACACATTCAAGATGATGATATGGATGAAAAAAATTTATCAACATTCCATTGATCCAAAAGTTAAAATTCCTTCATTCACTGATTCACTAACAAACCAGAATTTTCAGAAAGATCTTATGTATTAAGAGTTTTAGATTATCTTAGGACTGGACGTCCGTTTATTGAACCACATACCTTCTTTTGTTGTATTATTTTTATACTTTGCGCTATTTTAGCATTTTCAATAGTGTGGAACATTGGTTGTATAATTTTTGGGATAATTTTAAAACCTTTATTATCTGACAATGTTAATAACAATAAGAATCAAAAAGAATCAAAATCTTTTAAAACAAATCTCAAAAAATGGTTAATTGATACAATATTCCATACGAAACCATTAATAGGTGATCCATATTTTGCAACGGGACCTCGAGATTTATGGTCTAATCAGTGGCAACAACTCTATCAACAAATTTTTAAGGAACTTGGCTACTATCCAACCCAAAACTATTTTAAACAGAATGAATTTCTTGGACGAGAACTCGGAATATTTTCTACTTTTTTGATAAGTGGATTATTTCATGAATATATATCAATAGTCGCTTTTAATTATTTTTCGTTAGATTATATAGCATTTTTCTTATTTCATGGAATATTTTTTATTTTATGGGAGACTGTTGAATGCAAGATTTTGGGAAGGGGAACTGATTTTAAAGATAATTTTGGAACCAAAGTTTTTAAGATGGCGTTGCTTTTACCGATTGCAGTCTTTACCACGCCATTGTTTGCGGAACCTTATATTAAGGGACTAAATTTTTATTCAAATCTAAATATATATACGAATCTAAAAAAATTGACTAATATAAATTCTTACGAGATACAATAGAAGCAGATAAACATGATAGAACCGAATTCGTGTTATTATATGAAAAAATATTTACCTAAATTTCTGTAAAGCTTTCCTTTCAATTTATATAATTAAAAAAATTATAAACGAAATTCATTATTGCATGGTGAAAAAGATTAAATTTCAGTTAGTTATCGATTATCGTGACTATGCACAATTTGCATGTACGTTTATTGGGCTGTTTGAATTTATAATTTCGTTTAACGTTCCCTTACGAAGCTTAAGTGTGGAGGGGGAGGGGGAGGGGGGTCAAATTAAACAATCACATTAAAAATTGAAAAAATAATCGCATTATTATTGGTTAACTTATAAACACGTGACTTATTGGAGTCCTGAGACGCAACGAACGTTCTGATTGGCCTGTTAATTTTAGGGGGGATGAAGCCGGAGGGGAGAACGTTAAACGAAATTGTAATTTCAAACAGCCTTATTACAGTTTCTAGTAAGGGCGCATTTTTTTCTTTTTTTAAACCTGTCGGCATGATCGCCGCAGGACGCCATTGGCGTACAAGTTTATTAACTCATTTAATCAATGGGGCTTCTAAATTGTAAGGTCACCGACATTTAGGGATCTACATGAGTTATTACTATTTAATTTAGCGCTTAGAAATGATCGTTAATGTTTGGTGTTACTCTAAATTACTTTTTTCGGATATTTTGGTTGCATTGATGTTTATTTCTGGTAATTGATTTTCTCTGCATTATCTTTTTTTGGTATTTTTGGGGTTCACAAATTTCAACCGATTGTATATTCTCTTGCGATTGCGATTGCGATTGCGCTTGTGTAAGTGCAGTGCATGCGAAGCGCTGCGCAAGCTCAAGCGCTCTCAAAATTTTTCGCTTATCGAACATTGGTTGTATATATAGAATAAATTGCAAATGACGATTAAAAAAGGAGGTCAATTTTTTTCTAAAATGCACGAATAAAATAATGCATATCTTAATTACTAAATATAAAACAATTACGATTATAAAGAAATCCTTTATTATTAAAATGCATAAATAAATTAACAAAAATATTGCATATAATTACCAATTATAAAACAATCACCTAACTTTTATTAGATAAAAATTAATTATTATAATATGTCAGGGTGAAACCCGCGCAGCTAGCTAGTAAAACCTGCTTTGATCATAGGGTTTGGGTGAAATCCGCGTTAGCTTAGTGTTTATAGGTTAACGTGGATTCACTCTCATGTGATCAGCATAGCGGATTTTACTAGCTAGCTGCGTGGGTTTCACCCTGTCATATAATAATTTAGTTTAAAAGCTCAATAATCGATAAAAATGCTATTCATTCATATGTATGTACTATTTTTTTTCACTTATTGATATTTTAAAAAAACATGCACGTCTCATGAATATTACCACTATGAAATTACCAAAATTAGAGTTCCAATCCATAGACATCCAGTGTTGTAAACTTTTTAATTGTTATTTTTCTTTTATGTAATTCTATTCCGTACATAATTAGGGTATTTTGCCCTGAACAATGTGTTTTCTTTTTTAGTATATACTAAGATGGATAGTAGTTCGGACCCAGTTCTAGGTTCTGGGCCCCTAACAATTTTTTGGAACCATAGATCTTGGTCTAAGACCAAAATAGTTCGAAGCTTAAAATAGTGGTCTTTGAACTGTTATAGATTAAAAATGTATAAATACAATGCTTGAGTAAATAAAAAGGGCATAATTCATTTTGCTCAAACAAAACAATTTCGTTTCGTAGTTCTCACCAATAAACAATAACCCAATCTAACCTTAAAAACCTGATTATCCCAATTTAGTCTAAACCCATACCATCCTACTTTACATCTAGAATTTCAGCTCAGCCACCTAGCCCAAATTCAGATTAAGATCGTTAAGCTTAAACCTCGCAGCGCATGATATGTAAAACAATTCTATCTAACTCAGATATCCGAATTAAAAAAACAGATATCCAGTGTTATTCTCAATTTTTTTGGTTCATTTTTTTTATCATTATTGTTATTTTTTGAATTCTTATTTTGATATAGTTTGTGACGCAGTTAGGTGAAAAAAGCTTCAATCGAGAGATTGAAGTTTCAAGCGAGTGATTAAAACTCCAATTGAATGATTAAAGCTCCAATCGTGAGATTGAAGCTCCAAGTGGTTGATTAAACTCTAATCGAGTGATTGGAGCTCCAATAGGGATTGGAACTGTTTAACCTTTAAAAATTGCTCTATAATTCCAGGCAAAATTATATTGGTTATGGGCTGGAATTATTTTAATGCTGGCCAAATTAAACGGTTATACAGTTAAACAATTAAACGATTAGAAAAAATTTTAGGCGGTTCCAATCCCTAAGCTCCAAGCGAAGGATTAAAAAACCCACAGGAATTAAAGATATATAAGGGTGTAGTTTCAGTCTGTGAAGGAAAGAAAGATTATAAAACGATTGTTAATAATTGTGGATAGTATTAGTATTATTATAATAATCTGACGTATCAATTTTTCTAATAAAGAGAAACCTATATATCCTATAATTATGTGTGTTAGTTTATTGATTTAAAACATTTAACAACCACTATTTGTTCACGATCGAAGCTAAAGCCTATAAGCTCTCCCATTGGTTGTAACACAAGATATAGCTTATCGGATAAATGGATGAAGAATTGATCTGAATTGGAACTCTACCCTTAACAAATTACTTAAAGACAAGAAAACAAAACTGAAAAAACCAAAATATAAAGAACCTATTCATACCCATAATCGTGATTCTTTTATTAATACTTAAAATTACATCACAAATTTCAAAATTAATCGGAACCCAATCACTTAAGATTAAACCAAAATCCCAGCAAAACTATTAGAACGAGATCAAATTTCATTATTACGCTAAAACAAAAAAGAATTGCAACACAATAAAATAGAAATCAAAAGTTAAATTACCTATTAGCATTTTAGAATGACAACAATATAAAAAAAAATATAGTTAACTAAACTCCCAGCGCATGGGCAAGCGCATGACTTGTTTTGACTATTCAAGTGTTTTACAACCGGAATTAACCAGTAATGTTCTTCGACCGGAATTTCGCCGGAGGTGTTCTAATTTCGGCCGGAATTTCGCCGGAAGTATGCTTTCTCTGGAGTGTTCTGGTTTCAACCGGAATTTCACCGGAAGTTTCCTTATTTATAGCGTCCCAAGGGTTGTGTTCAATCGTGATCCTAGCACAGTTTCGCCCTCCAGTATGGCTCGAACCGGCGACCTTGCGATTGGGACCCGGGAAGGCGCATTTTTTAGAGTTAGGGATTAAGGTTGAGGTTAATTTTGGATTAGAGTTTATATTAAATATGATAATTCGAAGTATTTCACTACCATGTAACTGGATAAAATTTAGAATGCTTATCAGCTCAAGTATTAGTCAAATTCCTTAGACCTTATCAAATTTTTGTAAATTGGAACAATTCGTGTACTGTATTGAAGAATTATTATCACCATTATTGAACAAATTAAATAATGGTTATATTGCTTCACGACATTATATTATATAAGAAAAAAAAATGGACATATAAGGCTATATAAATGTAATAAATTGGATTTTGCAAAGTTTTAAGCAAAATTTTGATTATATTTATTATCAGGTGTTTTTTTAGATGTTTAAAATGATTTTACACGTTTCAGAATATACAATTGTTTGAAAATAAAAGTTAAAACCGATCATAGGGTTAATTAATTTTTAAAATATTACATTATGAGAACAAAAAAATTTACTTTGTATTGCTTGATCAATTTACAATGTAAATTAAGAATATTTAATATCGTATACTGTATGTCGTAATTTAAAAATGGATTTCATAGTGAATTCGCACAGAGAAATTAATTTAATAATCTGCGGTATAAATTGTTGATATTAAATCAGCAAATCTATTTTTTCGCAATATCAAATTGTTCATAAGTTGAAGGATAGGATTTTTATAAATTTTGAAGCCCGTAAAAAAATGAAAAATTAAAAAAAAAACCTCACCTAAGTCGCTGATAGCGATTATCCAGATAATTAAAAGTTCGACAAGTTTAGAAACATTATGTCTTGCTTGGATTTTGGTGATGCTTCAAGATAAAGGTCACGGAAATTAATGATGCTTGACGAAACTATTTTTGCACTGACGAAATGGTTTCGTTTCGTCTATGGTTTCGTCTAACGAAACCTTGACGATTGACGAAATTACAGACGATTGATGAAACTATAGACGATTGACGAAACTAAAACGATTGACAAAACTACAGATGATTGTCCAAATTACAGATGATTGATGATGTTAGAGATGGGTTTCATGCATGCTGAGAAAGTGTGGGTTAGTTTGGGGTAATTAAAACTAACCAATTAACTAATTTACCCAATACAAAACTATACAACAATTGTCCCAAGACTCCTTAGCCTTGAATCGGTAGGCAGAAAGAGCTGTAAAGATTTGATCCGGGTAGAAATGGCTATTATGTGACATAATCATTTATCCGGATAACCGAGTAATTTAATAATAACCGAATAGAGGTTTTCACAACGGGCACAGTCTCTATTTCGCAGTTATGCGGTATTTTTATTTTTTTTTTAATTTTTACTTAATTATATGTTCGTTTTACCGAGGACATCAAAGGGGAATGGGAGGGTGATGTTAACCGAAAAATTAACTTCAAATGGCCTAAAAAAGTAACAATACTCAAATTTTTTGCAAAATGATAAATGCGCAAATAATATTATTATGATACAAAAATTATGTTACGAAATTATGAATATACAACTTCTACAACATTTCTACAAAAATGTTCAGTCAAATATATTACAAAAATGTTGAATATGCAATTTAAAAGTCTAATAATTGGTAAAGAAATCGGAAATCTGAATAAGAAATCATCGATTTCTTTTCTTTTCTTTTCTTTTCTTTCTTTTTTTTTTTTTTTTGAACAGCAAATTTCACATATTTTTGCAAACCGCGTTTGCGTAGGCCTGGTCAAACAAATCGTTACAAATAATTCTGGTGAAATTTGTAGATCATTTGGCCAGAACTAGAACAAAGCCATTAAATGTGGTCAAATGATCTGCAAGTTTGACCAGAATTATCGACGATGGTTTTATTAATCATGTGATGCAAATCGCCATGTTTTATTTCTCTTTCGTCAGTGTCCCAACCATACTAGCCACTTATTTAGATATTTGATTGAATAATTGGGTAAATAATTTATCGGCTATAGACCGATGACTGACCGTGACCGACCGAACCCATCCCTATATGGAAGAGGTGTGAAAGAGTCTTAACATAGATTGAAAGTAAGCTGTTTATCAACTTAGCTATTATGCTGAAGATTTAATTTAAATTTAGCAATTCAAATACAGTATTTTTTAGATTATTTAAGGAATAAGTATAATAATCAATTATTGAGCTATTTAAAAACTAACAATTTTATACTCATTCTAATTACTACTATTTCTTTTAGTTAGTATTATTTCTTAACGCCTTCATTAAAACATTATTACTTTTCACGTTATCGGTAATTTATGTTGTGAGTATAATGCAAATTTTTTAATAATATATGCATTTAAATAAGTTATTAATTCATTTTATTGATGTTATTTGTCCATGAGTATGGAAAAGATTTATCAAGAATTTTAAAAAAGATATTCAAGTTCGCGAATATTAAATTTTATTCAATGAATCGCCTTCATTTCTGACTAATTTTGATATTAATGTCTTGACATTTCAAATATGAGGGACACATTTAATTAATTTCATACAAAATAAAGGAACAAAAAAAAAAGTACGTATTAGGAAATCATATTCTCCAAGCCAAAAATTAAGATAATGCAAGTGAAGCATTCATTTTATAAACATATCAACGTCCTACTGCCCAAATACAAATTTTAATCTTGAAATGATTCTCAGATAAAGATGAATTTGTTTATATCGTTTCACTGCATTTGTATGGACTGCATGTATCGATCAAACTCAGATATAAAGTCTGTTTGCTAATTAAAGGGAAAATAGAAAGAGATTGGATATTGAATAGCTTAATAATACTTTTTTACTTGATTTATATTATGACTCAAACATAGAAAAAGAGTTTAAAAAGAAGTAAAACTCGTATTAAACTTGATGGGTATAAAAAAGCATTTGATTTATCTATCCTCATTCCTTCAATTGCATTAAATCTTTGTATGTATGCCCGATAAAATTTAATTGCAATTAATTTTTCGTACATTTGCCCTAATTTATATTAAAACATTTCAAAAGTATTTCAAAAACAAAATTATGACATTATCTAAATATAAATATTTTAATCATGCCTTAAACATTAATATACAGTACAAACAAAATCCTATAAAAAAAGATTGTCTGGCTTTTGTTTAATTGTTGTTGGTATCATTCAACAAATATTCGGAATGAGACCACTATAGATATAAAAACATGACAAAAATTGTATGTGTTAACTTAAAAAAATGTACAAAATTTGTCCTGCTTTTATATCTATAGTGGGCCCATTCCGAACATTTGTTGAATGATGCCAACAACAATTAAACGAAAACCAACCAAATTTTTTTATAGGGAAATACATATATAATATATTCGGGAATTTTACAATTGCATGATATCGGGCAAATAAATTTTGGATTTTGGCATTTCAAAGAGGTCAGTTTTTTTATTCATATTAATAAAGCATAAAATTATACCGTTATTTATAGATTTACCGTTACATGATAAATCGGTAATTGCTTTTATTTGAGGACTCTTTCTAATGATAATACAGTATACACTATTAAATTTTTTTTTTTTTTGTTGATCAAAAAAGAAAGTGCATGTGCCTGAATGTTCAATCATCACTGGAATTAGAAAGATCCACCTTTTGTTAGAAACACATGATTCTGATTATCAAATTCACAATGGCATTAAACGAAACCAAAATTGGACCAAGTTTTCCAAAAATTGAATAAAGTTTTATTTTTAAAATTAACTGAAATTAGATTTTAATTTAACCAAAATTGACAAAGTGGCAGCCATTAAAGATTTTTGATTTAAATGGAGCTAAAAATAATGAGTTCACAAGCCTCTTTAATTGTTTTTTACCACATAAGCACAAAAAACGTTAATCGGAAGATTGGGCATTAATTCCGTGTTAAACTAAGTTTGGTAACAGTTTATAAATTATTTCTTAACATCGAGAAAGCCATTTACATACACCCAAGATGAAGAAATATACCGTTTTTGCATGCTTCCTTTTCCTAATAACGTTGTTGGATAGTGTATACGCTTCAACTTTATGCAATACCTTAGTTTTCAATGTGTCACAATTTGCATTCGGAAATTATTTATCATTTTCCTGTGGTTTACTATTAGCTTTCTTCGCAAGACCCCCTTCCGAAGATAAAGGATTAATCTCTCGAATTAAAAAACTCGCAACTCAAACTGCTGTAATACAACTTATGTTATTAATAGCTTTTATGACTTATATGACGATTAATTTCTTTCCTTTAAACAATGATGAAGTTCCCACATTACTACATTTTGCATCTATTGTAATGTATGCTTTATGCGGAGCAATTATTTTGACTCAGTTTATATGTAATAGAAATTGGCGTCATGGTATTCGAACGTTATTTCTTGTTCCACTTTATATTAATCAAATGCTTTTTCAAGTATATATGATTCTAAAATTTCCATCCAATGGATATATGCTTATTTTTCAATGGATCAGTTTACTTTCCATACTTCTTGCCATTCCATTATTTTTCATTCTTGCAGTTATTTTGGGATTAAAAAATAATGTAAGAAAACTTTTATATGTAGTTCTATATCCATTTGTATTTCAAATTTATTTACATGTGGGATATTTATGTTTTTATTTATATTGTGATGAAGGCTATTTATCTTCTATTTTGTTATTTATCAGTAGTTTTGCTTTATTTAACGTTCTCCATAGTGCTTACAACTTGATTTTTACTAAACCTGAAATTGCTGAGGAAAGCGAAAACAATAAGAGTAATGGTGTATAAAAATGATATCTTTTTAAAGTAACGAAAGTTAAATAGAGATTTGTGACTCAAACTTTTAATTCTTAATTCAAAGTCAATTTTTGGGTTAGTTGGTAATTATATAATTGTATAATTCTTATTATTTAAATTTATAAATAAAATTTACTAAGATCTTAAATCGATGCATTTATATTATGTCTTAAACAGTGTTTCGGTCGAAACTTCTGAAACCTCCGAAACTAGTCGAAACTTCCAAAACTTTTGAAATTTCCGAACTTCTGAAATTTCCGAAACTTCCAAAACCTCCAAAATTGGAGAAACTTCTGAAATTTACGAAACATAATTACTGATGATCATCACAAAATTGTGGATTTCGGAATAGGTAGAATCTTAAAATGCCATAAAAAGATGTTGGCTTCAGTTTTTCGGGCTAAAGCGAAACTTCCGAAACTGGCTTCAAACAAATAGCCAATAAAATCACAAGAATCCGCATCACGTGGAATAGCGAGCATAAATGAGCATAAAATTACATTTAACCCGGATGTTTTTTTTATATTCACGAAATATTCGTCAGTTGGTGGGTTAAAAAGTTTATTATTATTATTATTATTATTATTATTATTATTATTATTATTCTATTCAAAAAAGGTTCTCAAGTTTGCGGGTTTGTTTTTTTTTATTTGCTAAGTTTAGGATGGTTCTCATAGTTTCGGAAGGTTTCTCCACATTTTTTGGGTTTCAAAAGTTTCAGAAGTTCAGTTTAGACCAGTTTCGGAGGGGGTTGCCCATTTTGGAGCGTTCGGCAATTTCAAAAGTTTTAGCAGATTTGGGCAATACCGAAACTCCAGGGCCGAAGCGTTTAGGGTTTCAGCTGAAGCACTGGTCTTTAATTAAATTATTTATTCTGTCTCCAATAATATAATTTAAAGTAATTACCACCAATCCAGATATTAAACTTCATTTTGCTTATTAATTTGTAATAAAGAATATTTTTCTACTTTTGATTTAAAAAATTCTTAAATTTAAAAATATACAGAATTTTGTAAAACATGTTACAATCTTAAAGTTTTTACAGTGATATTTATTTGATCTTAACTTCCCTCCACTAGACACCTTAGGATTTCTGTCACTCTCTAAGGCCAGAGTTATCATTCAGAGGTTCGTAGTTCTCTAACATCATATGACTCACTAGTCAGTTCATACTTTATAAGCAGTGTTTGCTCAATATTTACATCATTTGTTAACAGATTTGCCTTATCAGGTTGTCCCTAACACATGGCTATGCTAGTTGACTGCAATTTTATATATGAATCTTGTTCTCTTTATTCTTAAAATAGGAAATCCTCTGAACTTCTTTCTTAGTCATGGTTCTAGCAGAGACTTGTCCCCCAGTTGAATTAGAACTCACAACCTTGTGACTGTGATCTGGAAGTGCTAACCACTGTGCTCTTGACCCACAGGTCACAGTAATTTGTTTAACTTTCCACAATGCTCTATGCTCAGAAGATTTCTATTATCTAATAGGAGACAACTTGATTCTGTAGTTTATATTACCACCCTTCCTGGTATGCATAGTAATATTTAAAAAAACTTTTTTTTAACCCAATTTTTTCTAAATTGTTCCATGCCTATATAAAAATTTTTTGAAATATCCTGTAGCTCTATGTATATTTATCCAATTTTTTTACTATGAGGGAGTAAGAGGAATGCTAAGAGGAGTAATATAAACCATAGAATTAAGTTTGTCTCATCAAATATTCAAAATAATTATCCAGCATTTATAGTTTTCTGCAATAATATTTACATGACTATTAAACAGAAAGCTTATACATATAATTTGTATTAATTTTATCAATATTATTTTTACAATTTACAAGATAAAAATAAAAAATATTTGGAGGCATTCATTTAAATATTAATGCTATGTATTTTTATACTATTAAATAACAAATTTTATAATTTGTTTAATGCATTCTCATATAATCTTCAACAATTAACTGGCTCACTCTCCAAGCAACCATAGCTGTAGGTGCATTCATGTTTTTACTTAGAATATATAGCAAGATTGATACATCAGCAGCTCAAAGATTTTTATCCAATAACTTGAAGTCTATAATTAAGTTCTCTATTTGGAGTTTGTGGTACCATTTTTCTGTTCTATGTGAGTAGAGCAATGTTGTCTAAACACAAATAAAATGGAGATGAAAATAAAAAATTTTTAAAAAATATATTTAAATATATTTGAATATACTATAAAAATATTTTAAGTACATACCTTACTATAATAAACCTTTTCCAACTTTCATTACTCACATTATCGCCATTAGTGCATATTGTTAAAATTTATTATTAATTCTAATTTCTTTAACTTTGTAAACAGTACTTAGTGAAGGTTGTTTAAATTTTTCACAATATAATTTAAATGAACTAATTATTTTATAATAAATTATCTTGTTTTTCATAGAAGTTAAAATATATCTTAGGCTAATCAAATAGATTATTGTTATTAAGCTTTAAATAACCAACACATGATGGAATGTTAAGAAATAGCATTATAAAAAGTTCTATTGTGTGATCTAAAAGCAATAATGATTCAAAAAGAGCAACTTTCAAGGTAGCATTCCAAAGAGCAACTCTAAAAACAATAGCAATAACTAAAAAAAATTAAATAAAAGTCAGTAAGATACAAAAAAAGATTCAAAAAATGAAAGAAAATAATAAAATTGTAAGTATAAAAAAGAAACAAAACAAAAAAGTAATGTTTATTTACTTATAAATAGAATATAATTATGTATATCAGTAAAAGAAATTATAATTATTAAGAATCTTAACTATTGTTATTTCATTGTACAGAAATTATAATTATTAAAAATTCTAATTATTTCATTAGTTCACAGAAGAATTTTTTAATTATAATAATCATGATGTTAGTATACAAAAATTATAATTGTTAAGAATTTTGCTAGAATAAGATATTTACCAAAGGAAAACTTATTTTATAACAAAATTTTGCAATAAATTTTTTTGTTAGTGCACAGTTGATAGTTTTATAGCAAAACTTTGAGTTATTAACACTTTTTAAAAATAAGTAATTTTTATATTATACCTGATCTGAAATCTTATTGGTATTATTTATTAAAAGAAATTTGATTAGTACATTATGCACAAATTTTATATAATTATGTTTTGTGTAATAGTTCATTTTTTTAAAAATAGGCAAATGCATATAAATTATATAATTATGTTTTTTTGTATTAACTAATCAAATTGCTTAAACATAATAGACAGATATTAAAACTTTAGTAGAATAGATAACTTTTAAAATTTGGTATATTAGATATAGTAAATAGAATAATTAAGCTAAAATATGGCTTAGTTAGGAATTTCAATTGCAAATTTTAGATTTGAATATATAAATATAGTATAATTATCTATTCAATCTAGGAGTTGTTACTATAATAAGTTATATATAAAAATAAAAATTTAAAGAGTTTTCTAGTAAAGTATATTTTGGTTTATATAATATTGTACTAGTTGTATAATTTATAGTTGTATTGTTACTAGAAGGGCACTAGAAGGTACTAGAAGACTACTAAAGGCAAATTAATAGTACTACTAGAACTTTAAGTTCTAGTAATACTATTAATTTTCTTTACTTATTTTTTTAGTCAAAAAACACAAAAATGTGTTTAACTTGAAAATAAGCTACCTATGATCAATAATAGTTGCTATATAGTAAAGTTTAAAATTTACTATACAAGTTAATTAAAATTACTTAAGTAAACTTATTCAAGAGATCAAAATATTTATACTCAGAAATTCTTAACAAAATTGAATTTTTTTATTAATTGAATTTTAATTTTTACATTTAATAAAAAAATTTAAGTTTTATTAACAAAATATATTTTTGAATTTAAAAAAATTAAAAGTTATATAATAAAATAATTTCAACTTTGATAAAACTTCAATATATATATATATTAGTCTTTCAAACAAGCTTATTTAAGTACTAATAATCAATTTATATAGTAGAAATTAGATTTTATTATGTAAAAACTATTTGCAATTAACCAAAAATCAAAAAATACGTTACTTTAGATTTTTTGTGTTCAAAATTATCCAAAAAGGTAGCTTATTTTTGAAATATATAATATTGTATAAATTAGTATAAATATTTATAATTTTTCAATTAATAGTTAGTTAAATAATACATTTTTTGTAATTTTAAAAAATATTAAAGGCAATACGATCTAAAATAAAAACAAGTAAGGGTTTTAAAACAAGCTAGTGCAGTTAGAGAATACTAAATTAGAAAATCAGGTTCTAAAATAATCTACATATTGATTTCCAAATTTGATTGGCTTTTGTGTACCCTTTCAGCAAGAATTTGAAAAATTTTTGTACCTTTATTTTATTATTAGAAACCTAAAAATAAACATACAAATAGATAGTATAAGATATCTAGTTTAAATAATCTATAATAATTTATACAACACACAAGTTAATGCTTGTTAAAAAAGTAAATGAGACCCAAAATCTAAGAATCTTTCATGTACAAGCTAAAAGATAAAAAGATAATCTTGCTACAAATTATATGCTTTTAAGCTTCTTACTTTTGTGAAAAGGCATCTACTATAACTAGAAAGCTTTTAGCTTAATAATCTACTAAATAATCTATTATGGCAAATTTTACAACTAAATTAATTATGGTCTATGAAATAAGTATATCAAAGCAAAAATTTCTTAATAGAAGATTTGTGATCAGATATTGTACAAAGCAAATTGATAAAAAAATAGATAATTCAAATTATATATATAATTTCTTATACCTAGTAATAACAAGTTATTATTATTTTTTTGTTATTATTGATTAACATCTATATTATATCTTTAGAACAGAAAAATAAATTATAGAGTATAGTTATTATAGTAATAATAAATGAGGGCCTCATAGCAAAAAGTGATGATGAGTCAAAAAAGTTTTTTTATAAAAACTTAATTTTGCAAAAATTAGATCATTTAGAACACAATATTAAAAACTACAGAAAAAATTTTTTACCCATTACCAACTTTTTCTGTGGAGCCCCAAATATTTTTTTTTTGTTTAGAAAGTAGTATGCTACTAGTATGCTATATAATTTATTATATCCTTTTGGATATATTACTAGTGATATAGTTGGATGCTATCTATATTTTGTACTATAAATGGAATTAACTTAGATTACCAATATTTATAATTAAAAGTTATGTTTTTTAAATAAATTAACAAAAATTTAATAATGTAAAATATTTTAAGACCACTACATGAGGTAGATAGGGTATTATGGCGAATAGGGGTATTATAGCGAATTTGCAATATCTTGTGATCCTGTGATTCAAATCAGATAATTATTTCACCATTCGAATCCTCTTAATAAGAGGATTCAAATGGTATAAAAATCGTCCAATTTGGACCACTAGATCACAAGATATGAAAGGCAGAATACTAAATTAAATATTATCAGGCATTATGACGAACCATCAGTTATACGTTGCAACAAAAAATGTATCGATATTATGAAGAACTACTGATAATAATGTGATAAGTTCAAAATTTAAAATAAACCTGATAAAATTTGATGCATTTTAGTTTGTAGCACAAATAATTACTGCAAATTTTGCTGCCTTATTAAATCCTTTACTAGTTACAAAAGGCATACGGTTCTCTTTGCTCTTCCGACATTATTACTTTAGAAGCATTAGCTATAAAACATTAAAAGCAAAGTGCCAGAGGCTTCTAAAGAAGCTTTTGAAAAAGTGACAAGCTGCTAGCGTTCATACTTACATTTTTTCACCGTTTTTTTTGATTTTTTTTTGATTTTTTTTTTGATTTTTTTTTATTTTTTTCTTTCTTTTTTCAAGCACGTTTCAAATAACTGATACGATAAATTTTAGATCAGTCATCGATATTTACTTGCCCATTTTAATAAAAAGTAGAATTTATTGAACTACAGTGCAGACAGCCTAGTTGCAGCAAATAAAAATTTTTAGTGGCCAAGTTCAGATTTTATTTTTTATATATATGAAGCGGCCAATTTGAAAATTTAGCTAATATTTATATATAAAGTGGCCAAATTTAAATTTTTAATATATAAAGTAGCCAAATTTAAATTTTTAATCTATATAAAGTGGCCAAATTTAAATTTGTAAGAGGCCAAATTTGGTTTTTTTATATATATAAGAGGTGGCCAAATTTCATATTTAATTATAAAATTGCTATAACTTTAATCTGCTATAACTTTTTTTATAAATAAATTTAAAAAAAATTTAAGAACGTAAAAGTGTTTAGCTTGTTTTGATTTAACATTTTAAGATAGTATTTTTTTTACAATTTTTTTGAAAAAGGATTAGCAATTTAAATTTTATTAATTTTATTTGTCAGGACTAGGCTGTTTGCACTGTAGCTCACACGTTACATGAAAGTACATAGTTTGCTACGTTATTACGATACTTTAAAGATAGAAAAACTACACGATACTTTTAAAGATTGTAATAAACTAACATGCCAACAGTCTCTTATATTACTCGGCAAAACGATATTCAAGCAGCACTTAATAAATTAAATAAATGCTCTCCTAATTCTAAACCCCCAAGCGTTAATAGTGTTGCAAAAAGTTTTGGAATTCCTGAAACAACTCTTCGATGTGCTGTAAAAAATAATGGCCCTCTTAATCGTTCAGGCCCACCAAATATACTTACCGAGCATGAGGAAAATCAGCTTGCAGGCTATTGTATTAATATACAAAGGCTCAGATTTGGTCTAGCAAGATCTGGTATTAACCATTGTGTAATAGAGATCTTGAGACTAAATAGGTGAACACATTCTTTTGAAAATAGTGGGCCAGGTCAAGATTGGTGGGCACGCTTCATGAGGGATCATCCTGAATTATCGTTTTGTGTTCCCCAGGAGTTATCAGAAGCACGCGCCCAAAGAGCCAATGTGACTATTATAAAGGATTACTTTGAAAATCTTAGTAAAGTTATTAACGAAAATTCACTCACTGCTACACAGATTTGGAATATGGACGAAATGAGTTTCACTCTTATTCCTAAATCTGAAAAAGTTGTTGCGTGAAGAGGTGCACGCCAAGTTCACAAAGTGGTACATGGAAATACCACGAGCATATTTCTGTAGTACTAACTATTTCAGCCACCGGGTAATGTATACCACTCTATTTATTTATAAAGGTGTTTGTGCAATCCAAGGTCTGTTAGAAGGCACACCTCCCGGAACCATCATGGGTTTCACAGATACTGAATACATGCGTGAAGAACTTTTTCAGAAGTACCTTAATCATTTCGTTAATTCCATCACACCACACTTGTCCAGTTCTATTGATACTCGACGGCCACAAAAGTCATATTAACTATATAAGTGTTGACTTTTGTCACAACACCGGCATTTTTCTTTTCGCAGAACACCTCATACGACACATGTTTTGCAGCCGTCCGAGTTACCATTTGCCAAATTAAAAAAAGAGTATGGCAAAGCAAGTGATAAATTTCATAATGATATCAATGGCAAAATAGTTACCAAACATACCTTTGCAAAAACCTTGGCCCCATTTTTACAGAAACTTATACGCCAATAGCGATTCGTAATGCCTATAGAACCACTAGGATATGGCCCTTTAATCCTAGTGCAATTGGTGATGATCGTTTAGACCCTTCGTTAGCAACTGAACAGTTTAAAGATTCAACTTTAGATAATTTACTATCTGTTCAGCCGACCAGTACAATTCTAACATTACCAATTGCACAACCAAGTCAACTTCCTTCTACTCGCCTAAATATTAAAAATTTAACATATGGGCTAATTTATGAAATTGGCAATAACTTTTGATATACTAATCTATTTTTGAATAATTTTATTACCAAAATGTTGGTTTCGATGATACGGTTCTAATGAATCCAAAATTATCAAAATCCAATCACAGAATCCCAAGATAATTAAGTTTTGTATAATTTTACTATTAACTTTTACTAGGTAGACAATCAATGTATGGATTGGTTTTACTATATAGACAATCAACGTATGGATTGGTTTTCATATATGAAAACCAATCCATATGTTGATTGTCTACATAGTAAAAGTTAATATAAAATTATACAAAATCTTAATTATCTTGGAATCCTGTGATTGGATTTTGACGATTTTGGATTTATTAGAGCCGTCTCATCGAGACCAATATTTTGGTAATAAAATTATTCAAAAATAGATTAGTATATCAAAATTATTGGCAATTCTATAAATCAGCCCATATGAAAGAAAATTATATTTCACTTAGAAATAAAAATGACTTATTAAAGTCTCAGATTGTAAAACTAAGTGAAGAGCTAAAAACTTACAAGAACCCTGGAACATGTGCATTGTGTCTGGCACTTAAGTATCTGGTTTCAAAAGCTCAAAGTTCTCAAGAGGTTCTGAAACTGTGTTGTCTCTCCTAAAATAAAGAGAAAGACACTCCCATTTGCTTAACTTTTAACTAATGAAGAAAGTTGGCAGCAAATAAAGGAGTTAAATGAAGAAGCTGAACCTAAAGCTGAAGAAATCAGACGAAAAAAGGAGGCTGCCGCTCAAAAAAAGGAAGCAGCAGCCCAAAAAAAAGCAGCGGCGGCCCAAAAAAAATGAATCAATTACTCGAAAAAGAGGTCGACCAAAAGCTATACCTAGTATAAAAAATGAATCAGGTTAGAAAGTTACAAAAAGTGATTTTTGCCGTTAAAAATCAAATTCGCCATAATACCCCCCATCGATCAAATTCCAGGTTTAATAACGTTGTACATGATTATGATCATTTGGCTGACTTTAATTTTTACAATTGTTTTTTTTTTATATTATATCATTTTTGAATATAATATGAGTTGATTGGTATAATTATTTGGATATTTATATGGGGTTAATAAAAAGTTTTAATATGAGCAACTTTAACTTCGCCATAATACCCCTATCTACCTTATATCCTTGTATTGGGTTTAGATTGGTCCAAATCAATTAATTAGTATCATAGCAAAAATACAAACTATACAAGAATAATTTTATGATTAGCAAATAACCAATAACAAAATAACAAAAAATTATTAAATAAATAATTTATTTATTAATAAGTGAACAAATTAATTTATTTAATAATTAAAGAAATTTTATTAGTTAATAACTAGTAGTTAGACATGTCCTTACGTTTGTGCTATAGTAATTATACAAAAAAAAAGTATTAACAAAAATCAATAGATTTTGGTTCAAAATTATATTTTTGTATGCAGTTATTTTGTCTAATATACAGGACACAAAAATAACCTTTTTTTATAAAGTATAGATATAAAAATCTTAACTATTAATATGGATTTATTAATTATGAATATTTGATCCAATTTGAAATGCAGTAAATAGTGCAGTTTGTAGGAACATAGTAAGATTAGATTGTTCAAATGATCATGGGGTACATATGTATCACATAAGTCATGAACACAGAGAGAACTTGATTATGTAGTTGGTGACTAGAATGGCATATCACTATGTTCAATTTGTTTAAATTTTTTTTGAACTTATGTACAATTGAAATGGACATAAGTTCAAAAAAAATTGAAACCAATTGGACAAGTGATGTGCCATTTCTGGTTGATGAGTTTAAATTTACATTACTAAAGTTAATTGTAGTATATAACAATAAAGCATTAAAAATATCATAATTCAATTTTAATTAACTAAGAGCCAAAAATTGTGATATAAGAAAAAATATAAGTAATATATTCATATTAACTAGTGGATAGGTGGTGCATCATACCACCCATCTTATTTAGCATTTTTAACTATATAAACTACTACAAAAGATTAAACTTACATTATTTAATATTACAATTATAGTTTTCTAATATAATAACTGTAAAAGATTCAGTTATAAACTAAGTCACAAATATGGTATATATAATAGTAAGCTTTATTATAATTGATATAATTTAATCATTAGCTACTGTATTGAATTCTATTACAGGCTTATTTGCTACTTTGATTACTACAGAATATGATTAAGATGGAGTTAGCTTGTATTGAAATAATCATAATTTCTATCATAAAGAATTCAGTTACAAAAACTTATCTGTTATTCCTAAAGCCAGTTAATATGTTTAGGTTAAATTAATTGTATTTGAAGTAATTTAAATAATAAAATACTATAAAAATTTGTTACAAAACTTACTATTCTAGTGACTAAAGTGTATGGCTAAATTAGTTTGTATCATGAATTCTATTGTGATTTCTACAATAGACCAGTGAAAATTCTGTTACAGCATTTGCTATTCTGGTGCTATAGTATTTAGTTACATTTGTAATAGAACTGTATTATATTAAAGTTGGTTGATATGTACTGAAATAATCTTGTTTTTTACTATCTGCTACTGTGAAAAATTTTATACAAAGCTTACCTACTCTGGCTATATAAAAATTCTGTAAGGCCATGCCAAATTAATTTTTACATTGCATAAGTTTATACAAAGTTAGTTTTTTATTTTGCATAACCTGGTGTTTCAAAATTCTGGTTAGCAGGTCAGTTTATTATTATTATTTTTTTTAAAAAAAAAAAACAACTTCTGCATGGCATAAATTAATATTTAGGGTCATGCAAATTTAATTCTTTTGTTTGCATAATATGGAATCAGAAAAATGGTTTATTGAACCTATTGGGTTATTCCAAACATTAAAGAGCACTAGAGAAAAAATTTAAATATGGTGCTCCAAGTTACTTCTCATCAAATGTGCCAAATTTGGTTAGATATATTCAAGGTACACCAAATTTGGCTAGATATATTCAAGATGCGCCAAATTTAGATTTGGCTAGATATAAAAATTTGATATATGTATGATGATATCTTGCTAAATGTCAATATATAATAAAGCTAATATTTTATTTGATATTTTTGTATTCAACCTGTGTTATATATAATAAAAAATATATAATAAATTATAAATATTTATATAAGAATGGTGACAGATATTATGTAATATTTTAGGGGGGTCTCTGAAATCTTATATTAAATATAGAAGTTCATAATAGCCAATAAAATTTTTCTTATGTAGGGGGAAGGGGAGTAGGGGGTATAGTAAAATTATATTACATAATATATATCACCACCCTAATCAAATTTATAAAATTAAAGTATCAGATAACTATTTTTAATATATTAATCAGAAACTAAATCAATCAAAAATATTAGCCTTTAAATGAATTAATTATAATTTATTATATGATGGATGAAAAAATATTAGTACTATGGTATAGTATATATAGTTATCAGATCAAACATCTGTTGGAAATATATGGGCCACATTGCAGCCCATAAATCTCTGCCAGGTATTTGTTCTGACAACTGATATATATCTATATCATTGTGACAATTTTTTATCCATCTATACAATAACGGTATTATTGTCCAGCTGTTGCTACGTACTGCTATACCAAAATTTTGATCATATGTATTTATACGGTTGAATTTTAAAATTCTGTTAGACAGAGCTGATTATAATATTGGCTCTGTCTAATAAGTATTTTAAAACTCAGCCATACAAATATAATCAAAATTTTGGTATAGCAGTAACAACATTGCTATACAATAATTAATAATATCATATTTAAATCATCTAATAATGTATATAATCAAAAATATATTGTTTGTAAAAATAAAAATTTAGACTAATCAACAAATATTAGCCTATTTTAAGTTTAAAAAATAAATTAATAAAGTCAGCTAAATATCATCACGAAATAAATAAATTATATAATAATTGGTATATATTTTAATTATTAGACTAAAATTTAGATCATGTGAGTCAATTAATAATATTATATTTAAATCATCTAATAATGTACATAATCAAAAATATATTAGTCTGTAAAAATACAAATTTAGACTAATCAACAAAATATTAGTCTATTTTAAGTTTAAAAAATAAATTGATAAAGTCAGATAAATATCATCACAAAATAAATAAAATTATATAATAATTGGTATATAATTTAATTATTAGACTAAAATTTAGATCATATGAGTTAATTAATAATATTATATTTATATCATTTTAAAATATATATAATCAGAAATATATCAGTCCATAAAAATAGAAAATTATACTAATCAACAAAATATTAGCCTAAAATTTAGATTACTTGAGTTAATTAATAATATTATATTTATATCATCTAAAATATTTATATTCAGAAATATATCAGTCTATGAAAATAGAAAACTATACTAATTAACAAAATATTAGCTAAAATTTTGATAAATAAGTTAATTAATAATATCGTATTTATATCATCTAATAATGCTTATAAACAAAAATATTTCAGTCCATGAAAATAGAAATTGCAATAATCAACAAAATATCTGTCTATTTTAAATTTAAAAAAATAAATTAATAAATTCAGATAAATATCATCAAAAAATAAATAAAATTATGTGATAATCAGTATATATTATTAATTATTAGTTAATTAATAATATCATAATTATATTATCTAACAATATATAAAATTAGAAATATATTAGTCCATGAAAATAGAAAATTATGCTAATTAACAAAATATCAGCCTAAAATTTAAATCACTTAATTAATTAATAATATCATATTTATATGTATATAATCAAAAATATATCAGTCTGTAAAAATCAAAAATTATACTAATCAACAAAATATTAGCCTAAAATTTATTATATGAGTTAATTAATAATTTCATATTTATATCATCTAAAAATGTATATACAGTCCACTCTGTCAAAACCAGTATGCATGGTGGAAAGGTTTTGTATTAGCTTTGAGAGGTTATTAGATTTAGATACTAATAGTCTAATAGTCACATAATTCTATCTAAATATAATTAGCTAAATTATATTTATATATACAAATTTAGTTGCACAATATCAGATATCAGATTTGAGCTAGTAAAATTGATTAATTTTATTTGCAAACCTGATATCTTATATATATCTGATATTTTAAGTATCAGTTATCAGAAATAGAGATAATTAGATTTGAATTATGGATCCAATATAGTGGATCAACTTTTTATTAGTTATAAAAGGTTATTGGTTTTGCAGAATCAGTTTTGATAGGGTGTACTGTAAACAGAAATATATTAGTCTATAAAAATAAAAAATTGCAATCATTAACAATATATCAGCCTAAAATTTAGATTACATAAGTTAATTAATAATATTGTATTTATATTATCTAAAAATATTTATAATTAGAAATATATCAGTCCATAAAAATAGAAAATTTACTAAGAGTAGAGATTCATTACTTGATTTTTTAAGGAGGGAGTGTCAGAAAGATTATCAGATGCTATATAATATAGTATTATTAGACAATTAAAATTGCCCAAAATAACTATATAAAATTTTTAATAATATAATTAAAAATATAAAGATTTTATTTTATATTAATCTCTAAAATAATTTGCACTAAATAACTTGTTTAGTATCTAAAATACATTAAATAATCATAATTATTTTTATGTTATTTGAAATTTAGAAAATAGATGCATAACCTTTGATTTTTGATCAAAAGGTCAAATTTAAGCATCTTTTTTTAAATTTTAAGTAAAATAAAAATAATACTGCCAATTTAATCTATTTTAGATGCTAAACAAGTTTAATTAGTGCATTACGTTAAAATTAATTAGTAAAATTTTGTGAACATAAGATTTTATAGAATTTTATTAACAAAATTTTATAAAATCACAAAATTTTACTAATTAATTCTAACTTAATGAATTAAGTAAACTTGTTCAGTACCTAAAAATACATTAAATTAGTAGTGTTGTTTTTATTTTACAAGAAATTTGAAGAAAATAAAGCTTAAATTTGACTTTTTTGATCGAAAATTCAAAATTATATATCTATTCTCTAAATTTTAAGTAAAATAAAAATAATTATGCCTATTTGATATATTTTTAGATAGTAAACAATTTTACTTGCTTAAATTTGACTTTTTTTATCAAAAATCAAAAATTACAGTACACCCTGTCAAAACTAATCCTGTAAAACTAATAACCTTTCATAACTGATAAAATGTTGAATACTATATTGGTTTTATAATTTAAATCTAATATGTGCATGCCATTTATTACATAATTTTTACCATAGATACATGGTCAGAGATAGTGATCACGTCTATATATTATATTAATTAATCAGAAAAATTAATTGATTTAATTGGCTCAAATCTAATTTTGTATAACTGAATATATATTTTTACCCAGTTTTGATTTTCTTATAATAAAGCTAATCAAAATTGGTTCAACTAGAGTCTTAGCTGGGTCAGGTATGACCTGGTCAGAAAAAACCCAGGTCGGGTTAGACCCAGGTTAATGATGGGTGATGCATAACAAAACTATTTCATTGCAAAAATAAACAATTAATTAATTATTAATTAATTTATTATAAAAAAGTATTCATCTGATAAAAAAGAACTTTATATGTACGTACAATTTTTATAGACAAATTCTCATGATCTAGTAATTAGATTTGCATCATACTAAGAATAGAGTACAATGAAGTCATGGTTAAGTAGCAAGTAAAAGGATGTATCACTGATGTATCCGAATTCGAGAATCTAATTGGATAAAAAATCCTTGTAACATTTGTAACACCCCGAACAATACTAAAAAAATATCAAAAAAATTGCAAATCTTGATTGGTATGCAAAAATAATAAACTTTATTAGTATTCTTGGATCCTTGTAATTTAACTTATGATATCTATATTTGTACAAGATGATTAGTAACCGATTAGTTATAATAGCATTCTTATGAGAATACTAGGTTTCCTGCCATCTAGAATGGCTCACATTTGATTTGGTGTTAAATATGAAAAGAAGTATCATTTTAGAGCTTACTTTTATAATGGGATAGATTTTAGATTGTGAAAATTATTAAACTATCCTCAAAAGATTGATTCGGATGAATTTAAAATACTTGCAATAGTAAATCAAAAAATAGAACAAATTTAAAAGAAATTGGAGAGAATAACTAAAGAAGGTATTATTTTAATATTTTGCAAATGCTTTAGAGAACCGCGAAAGTGATTATAATTTCCTTCTAATTTTTTCATGACGTTTGCCTTTTCCATCGCCTACAAAGAAGTTTCTTATTACTATCTGCAGCTATTCTGACTATATAAAGGTTTATTTTCTGCTAGGTTGACAGTAAGTAATTAACAGTAGTTAACCTATTTTTTTTAGTATTTAAAGTTCAGTTTCTTCTTTATTCACTTAATTATTTATTATAGATAACTTCTATTGTAACTTAATAAAACTATTCCCATTAACATGTTCAAACATAGAATTGCTTACTGTATTCATCTTAGAACTATCCATTTATTTCATATGTTTGAATTAGAACAAGAAGGATATAATATTATTTTTATAGCAGTTCTTATACTAGCAAATATAATGCAGATGGTAATGGTTGGGGTAGAAATAGAAAAAGCTTAGTTCATATAGATAATTGAGTATTAAGAGTAGTGTTTCGATCCAATTCTTTAAGGGCCGTCCAGATTAAATTTGGATCCTACTTTGTGTATCCGGATGATAATCCGAATCTGGATAAATCCAAATTCAATTATTGAATCCAGATTCTATATGAGCACAAAGTGCTATCACTTTACTCATTACATTTACGAATTTGGCTACAAATGCTAATATTTATTTGAATATACCAAATTTGGGGTTGTCTAAAGTGGAGCAAAATCACGTGACATCTGACCAATCAAATTATAGAAATTTGACGATCTTTGGTGAAGCAGAAAGCGAAAAATCTGAAAAATACAAAAAACGGTAGTCTAAACCTACTTGGTGGGTTAATTAAGAATGTTGGGAGCAAATGTGCTTATATTTAACTACCTAAAACCTACCCAACTTTAATCTATGAAGACCCTAACCCTAAAGTTAATTCGTTAAAATATATATTATAAGAATCTGCTCCACTTTAAGACGTCCCCCAAATTTGGATAGTTTATTTCAAATATCTAACAAAATGAAATGCCAATTTCGAATTTAATAAATTAACAAAAAACGTGTCAGACAAATGCAGTGAGCTATGCGAAATATAATTAATTTTTGTGTATCAAAAGATTAAGATCGAATTTAGTGTAGGAAGTTCTTTAACAAATTAATGTAAGTTTTTTTTAGTGATTTGACCAGGACCTAATAATTATTCAGATAAACGCTATCCAATTGGAACTCTAGATAAGTTAATCAGGAAAATCATTTAAAAATCTGTCTTATTAGAATTTTATGAAACCACATATAGATTTGATTTTCATACCCCAATGCAGTATGGTTTCGTATTGGAATTAGCATTTGTGATTTCTATCACAATTTACTGTAAAATTTTTTTTACTAAACTTGCCGATTATGATTTACTATAAAAAAATTCTGTATGGATAGCCAGAATTGTATATTATAGGAAATTACAGTATGGTACTGGTATGGTATCAATTAGTATTTTCGCAAATCAATATGATATGGTATGAGTAAGCATATCAGTATAGTACACCCCGAATTTTTAAAATCTGTACCATATTGATCCGGTGTTATATATATTAGTGTTAGGGCTAGAAATAGTATGGTGCAGGTTTTAAAAATCAGCTCATCTATACCATACTGATTAGCAGGGGCGTAAAATACCCTTATTCCATTCATTCTGCTGTAACCTTTCAATATTTGATCATAATTTGCTCATCACTATATTAGTCTTAACATTTTGATCACGGGTTGTCTTGATTATTTACTTTATTGCTATATTAGTTTTAGTACACTGATCACATTTTGGGTATAACCAGGTTTTATTGGTTGGTAGATCAACAAACTACAAGACTCGCTGAGAAATTAGTGATTATCAGATAACCTGGGTGACAAAAATTCTGACCAAAAATTTACGAAAAATGGAAAAAGCTAGAAATCAATCATCTTAAATCTTTGGTTGAATTTAATTTTTCTTAATATTTGCTAATATATTCACTATTTTTATTGATCCCATGTTTTCCTTTTTATCTATTGTGGAACAATTGTTCTTGTTCTTCTTCTGCACTTGCACTTATTCTTGCTCTTGTTCTTGAATTTGAGACCATACAAAACTCTTTCAAATTCATGAAACATTTGACCCAAAATAGTTTGTAAGTATTAGGTAATCAAACAACAGAAGCAAATTTGTCAAATTCACATTTCACAATTTTAAGAAGTTGTTTAAGAGAGTTTTTTAAGTTAACAACTGATTTGAAAATTAGTGGGACACGTTATAAATTTTAAGGATCATCTGCAAATTTCAATAATTAATATAATTTTATATTATCAAAAAACTACGCTGTTATTACCAAAAAATAATTATCGAATTTGGATCAGCTGTAATAAATAATCGTTACATTCACATTTCACATTTACCAAAGTGAGTGTTATATATTTATTGTCAGTTGATGGTCAAATTGACAATCATATGTAAGTTATTTAGGATTAAGATCCAGATAATCCTTATCCTTAATCCGTAAATATTACAGATCTATCTGGTTAAAATTAACGGATACGGATATCTGTATTCAATCCGAATCATCGAATCAATTTGGATTAGCAGATTATGGATCGAAACACTAATTAAGAGTATCATTAATGTGCTGCGCTGCTATGATAAACTGCTAGTGTGTGTATAAAATACCAGATTTGGTATTCTTGTTACTTTACACTAAGATATAGTACGTAATATAATATGATGGAGCGAAGAATATATTGCTATCAACAAAATCATTAAGGCACAAATTTAGGGTTGTTGGTACAAGTAGCACATCATTAATGCAACGTTATAAATTTATAGTACTGCACTAGTAGTATGCCACTTGTGCTAGCTACCCTACTCAAATTGCGTTTATTGTGATTTTTTTAGATACATAAATTCGATTTTATAGTTTCTATTTAATATTTTATGGTTACTATAGCAAGCTAAGTGATGTGCATCTACAAAATCTTATATATGATTAGACAATATGCCAAACACAGCAAAATGTGAATTTCTGCATTTAAGCATCATGATATGCATCATATAGTACTATACCAGAAACAAAATGCAATGAAGTATGGTTATCTGAAGAGTGAAATGTGTGCACAAATACTGGCCACTGATTAATTATAACCTTAAAAGATAATTTAACTTTACTCAGTTATAACTTTATTTATTTAAACTTTATATATAAAAAGTTATATTGTTGCGTCACCTATCATTAACCTGGGTTCAACTCAAATTGAGTTGGGTTGGGTCAGATCTGGGTCAGGTTTGACATGAGGTGGGTCAGACCTGGGTCAGGTTTGGCATGAGGCAGGTCAGACCCAGGTCGGGTTTGATATAAGGCAGGTCAGACCCAGGTTGGGTTTTGACCCAAGTGGGTTTGACTCGAGTCAGGTTCAAACCCGATCCAACCTGACCCATTAAGACCCCTAAATTCAACACAAGAAAAATAATCTAATTTCAGGCTTTATCTATGATTTTTTCAAATTATATATAATCTTAAAAGTGCTCAAATCCTCTATTTGTGTAATAGTAATTTATAAATTTATGTTTCTGGTATTATGTAACAGCATTACACAGCTACTTTATTTTTAATTTTAAGGAAGTTATAAGGTATTAAGTTTATATGAGTTTAAAAAATTGGAGTTTAATATAAAAAAAGAAAACATATATAGTTTTTGGCCAATCAAAATCGATTGTACTAAAATTAGCCAATCAAAATTGATTATATAAGCACTAAAAATGGCAATATGTATAGATTGGATATCTTTTACTGTACTGTACAAATTTGAATTTTGAAACCTCTTTTTATTATAATATTCTATATCATTTCTAAATTTATATTGATTCTCAATTTTATATATTATTCATGAATTATAAAATGCCATTTGTCATTTTAAAACTGTTATCTATTTATCAATTAATAAAAAAAAAAGTAAAAATAATAATAATAATAATAAAATAAAAAAATTTAAAAATAAATAAATAAATAAGGCCAGACCAATTTAATTCAGTGGTTTACGTTACCTCTCTCCCTTTTTTCTTCCCCTTTTACTAGTCTCTTACTTATAGAAATTACTTAATAAATTTGACAAAGGATCTGATTGGTCATTTGATTAGACAAGCCAATCAAATTCTTTTATTGGATCCATTAATAGAGGTACTGTACTTAAAAGTTTTTATTTAAATATATAAAATACACAGCTTGCATGCTATTTCAGTAACAATGAAAAGAGTGTTATTGTATTGAATTATTATTATTTTTATTATAGTTTCTATAAAAAAAATTCTGTTACAAACCTACTCAACACATATACATTTTTTATACAAAATTTGTTTGCAAATCTAATAATCACAATTTAGGCCAGACCAAATTAATTATGTGTTTTACATTACTTTCTCTCTTAAGATCTTTCCGTTCTCTCAAAGTAAATAAAACTTTGATAAATATACACAGGGCCACAAAACATTTGGAAAATTTTTATTTAGTCACAAAGCAATTCAGAAAAATTTTTTTAAAATTTACTATATGAACCATCCTCCTCTTCTCCTAAAGATGAGAGAAGAATAATGTAAAACACATAATCAACTTGATCTGGCCTTATGGTTAGGGTTGAATTACATAGATCATGTTGGAATTTTTATAGTTTTTATCATAAATTACAGGTACAAATATTACTATATATTGCATAATTTCTAAAGAGCCCTTGCACTTCGTAAAAAAAGTACAAATAATAATGAGATTTATAATGATTTGAAACAGCAAAGGTGAAATGAAAATATAATTTGAATGACTCACATAATCATGTGATGATCAGGTTATCACGGAATCAGAGTGTTGGGCGAGTTAGTAATAGGCAATGCGCAGGATTCACATGTGATTCTACACAGGATCCCATGTGGAATGCTCAGAATTTAAAAACTCTCATGTGGGATTTTTAATTTAAGATGTTTGGCCTGCATTAGCATATCATAAGGCCTACATTAACAAATTATCCAGCCTGCTTTAACATAAGTGAGCCAATTCCTAATTAGTATTTGATATAAATAAAAATATTATGCATGTATTATCTTTTGATTTGTTTCTCAATCCATATATATATATACATACATATACACAAACTGTATATTGAATTATATTTTTTAAATTGTCATTATTCATAAAGTAGAAATCTATATTGATTATTATTGAGTCAGAAATTATAAGCCCAATTATTTTCTTATGAGTCTTTTATGAAATTTTGTATGTATATAACCTTATTGCTTATAAATTTTAGCACATTTATACCTAGTTACTTATAAATTTTATATGCTTATATAATTTGATCGCTTGTTAGCATTATAATTTTTAAATATTATAATATTTTAAAAAACAAATTGATAAAATTAAGACAAAGTTGAATTGATATATTTAATAATTATAAGATTCTAATTTTTAAAAGTAGGCAAAATCTATATAAGCATTATATTTGTAATAAAATGCAGTAAGATTTATAAGAAATAATTATTATTTTAATGAGAAATTACATTTCTAGTAATGATATATATATATATATTTATTAATCATGAAAAATTCATAAACTTTAGTCGATCCTGCGATTCCTGCAAATTCTGCTTGGTTCCTTTGCAGGATTCCACATCCCGCGCAGGATTTTTAAAAAATTCAGTATTTGCCCATTACTAGGCAGGGTTAATAAGACAGGTACAAAGGGTACTGTTGCATCTAAAGAGTCCTATCTAAAGTAGTGCCTGACTAAAATTAAGCCCATCTTTATGCATGCATTAAGTCAAGATTTTAGTCAGGCGCTACTTTAGAAGTACTATATCTTAGTTAGGTGAGACCAATTCGATTCGGTAGCTTACATTACCCCTTTCTATTAGTAAATATTTGAGATATATGCAAAATTTTGGCAATTTTAGCTGGAGAACTTAATGTGGGTAGAAATAATATTAGAAATTGCAAGGTTCCAAAATTTTCTAAAGAGAATTTGAACAAACATAAAAGAAAGCAAGGGGAGCCTGATAATTTCCAATCGAAACAAATTTCTCCTCTTTTAAGAACAAAATATAATATAAACCACCGAATTAAATAGTCTCACCTAAATGCAAATAAAAATAATTCACTAAATATTAAATGCTAACTTTTCATACATTAAAAGAATACATTTGAATATTCATATATAATTTAACTATGTAATTAATAATTTTTGTATTCTTTGTGTAGAACACATCCGCATTTGTTTTTTGGTAACAGCAGGACTTGTCTAACCCAAATCTAATAAGAAGATAATTACTAAATTTTTTTTTTTAAAAAAAAACAACTTGATCTTTTCCATGACCATCATGCTCAGCCTGGTAGTAGCACAAATTATTTTTTAAAATTATCAACATAACAAATTTGCATCCCAAGTTATTTCTATCTTGTTTAGGCATGAGCAGTTCTTCTGTTGCACCAATATAAAGAACCTTAAAGGTTAGCTTGAATTTCATATTACACTTAAGATCAGAATTGTTTAGTATTTAGACATTCATTATAATGAATTTTATGATCACAGAGTATATCCTTGCTCAATAAAGTGTAAAAAAAAAATGAAACAATAAAAGAATTTTTTTTATAAATATCAATGAAAAGACCATTGAAAATATAAATATAATTATTAATAAGTAATTATTCTATGGTCTCATGATCTGTGAAAATCAAGAAAGAACATGTTTTAATTCAGAATTGAAGTAAATTCAAGAACAATATAGTATAGAATAATCCTGTTATCATGCAGCATTCAACTTGCGCTTTTCTTATTGTATTCCATACTGTGTAAAGTATATAATAAAAAAATAAAATAAGTGCTTACTACTGTACAAGTATGTATTTATAATATAATATAATAATAATTCTTATATACTTATAAAAAACTAAAGCCAGTATAAGTTTAAAGTGTACAGTAATTGATTTATATCGACCTATTAAATAAATATAATAAACAAATGAAATATTAAAATCATGTTCTTATTTAAAATATATTAAATTTATGATGTAGACAAGTTTTACACCAGGTGATGCTAGTATATAAAAATCTTCTACAGTACGTATCTAAAACTTATAAGCTAAGCCTTAATTCATTATCTTAATTGTGAACATCTTTCATAATTACATAATGTACAGTACGCCCAAAAAAACTTGATTGCAATAGTTAGGCACACAAAGTTAATTTTTCGTTTTGCATAACCCTGAGGTTTCAAAATTCCAGTTGGCAGGTCAGTTTTTTTTTTTAAATTAGGCTTCACAAAGTTAATTTCATGGTTTTCATAACATAAAATAAAAATTTTGATCCAGCTACCCAGATTTTTATTTTTTTAAAAAAAAATTTTAGCAATAAAATTCTAAAAAGTGATCCACAAGGTTTTGCACTAAGCTAATCTACTTTATATAACTAAGTAAATAGATTCTTTGGATCTTTATAGTTCTAATGGTGGCAAGACATTAAACTTAACCTTAAGACCTGGAGATATGACCTTCCGAATTTAGGCAATAATCTAAAAACTAGTGGCCGTACCCTAGGGTACAATAACCAGTTAACTGTTAGGCTATTTGGATACCCGAATTATAAAACTGATAAACAGATAAAATTATTGAGGTATCCGGTTAACTTAAGATATAATATAGGATAATATCTAGGGGATAGTAAAATTAATGGGGGGCCAACTTGATGTTACACAACTTGGTTTATAATTATTATAACTGATGTCATACGGCTATGGTTACACAAGAAAATTTATATATAAAGAATTGAAAATTTTTGGCACCGAACACTTGTTAAGCATTAAAAAGTTACCGATTCTAAAAGTAAGTAACACTTACGTAAGTTACAAGCTAATAAGTTATTTTTATCCGAAATAGAAGCTTTTAACAACTTATAGGTTCAATTTTGTAGCAAATACAGTCAGATCTCACTAAGTGCGCCCTCTATAAGTGCACACCGTCTCAATGCACACTCAAGTGTCGGCCCAAATATATACTTGACCTCATAAACGAACTTTTTCTTATTCTCTCTATGCACGTTATTAAAGTGTGGTTTCACAGGTATACACTTAGAGTGGTCTGACTGTATATAGAATTAACATTCTTTACAACATTACGAATAAAAGTATGATTATATCGGGTATGTAAAAAATTTCGATTCTTCACTATATTCGCTATTATGTATTTAATTTTATACGTATATTTATTTATTTGTTTTTACATATTAGTATAAATATTAAAATAATCATAAAGAGTATGTAACGATTAAAAAAAGTATATATTCAGGAACTTTTTATTCATCCCGTATATGTAATGAAAAAACAAAGCATCATGGTATAACTCGTGCAAAAGTAAAAGTTGCTATCGAGCTTGAATTAAGGGAAGAGAGGCTAAGGGAGGCTTCTGCGCATGGTGATTGTAATACCGGTACCAGTAGCTTTGCTTGCTTTATTTTAGAAATCAGAGATCGTTGATCTCAATCAGTTTTGCCATGGTACTGTCTTCAGAACTTTATTAATTCATTTAATAATTTCTTTCATGCAGTTATTAAATTACTTTCTACTTTTACTCCGCAGCCTGATGTTAACAGTACAGACGAGAAAGGCTTTAC
>QKWP01001860.1:0-23577 GCA_003550325.1 Gigaspora rosea | reverse complement strand
GGTTGTATCCGGTTATAATTAACCGAATACAACCGGTTGTAATCAACCGATTAATCGGGTATATCCGGTTATAATAAAACCGGGTTATCGATTTAAAAAATTTTCAAACCGGTTGTAATACATAACCAGTTAGAACCGGTTATAAAATTCGATTCCGATAACCGGTTCCAATCACTACAAATTATTTCTTTTTTTGCTATTTTTCTCAAGCTTTATGATGTAAACATGTTTATTCAAATTAAAACTCAGCAAATAATCCCTGCCAATCATAATCATAAATTGCCGGGACCTGAACAAATTGCTGAATCGGTAATTTGACAAATGATTGGCTACAAGTGCCGCGAAGAGGCACGTGTTCATTTGCCAAATTACCATATACGTACGGTACGAACGTACTACAAAAAATCAGGCCAAATTTAGAAAAAGATGTATTTCACAATAAAGTGATAAATTTTAATATTTGGTTTGTGCAATTCCAAAAATAAAGAAAAAAAAGATAAAAATACTAGCATCATTATTAGTAGTACATACGTACAGTACGTACGTTAAACAAAACTTGCATACAATATATAAATATAGAGTCGGCTAAAGCAGGTAAATCGTGAGATTACCTGTTATGTAACCCGGATTGGTTGCGGGACGACAAGACAAAATCTCGAAAAATATAAAAAACGGTTATCTAAACCGGTCTTAGCCCACTAAAAGTGTTGGAAATGCGATCTTGCTATGTATAAACCACACAACTATTCTTCATCTAACCCTAACCATAATATCAATTGAGTTTAATTAACAATCGGAAAAATCATAATGTAACTTTAGCCATCCTCTAAATATATTAATTTCACACTTCATTGCATTGTCATACATTTATGAGTTTTTGTATTAAAACGCCATAGTAACCATATCACTATATTTCTGGCAAAAAAATAAAAGATTGTATACAGAAAAATGTGTTTACTACAAAAATAAGTAAAACAAAAAAAAATATCATTGGGTCATTGTCACTATTTTTATTGGTATTTCTTTATCTTTATAAAAGAAGTTTTAGAGAAAAGGTTGGAGGGATTGCGTTATGTTTAAACAGCAATCAATACATTAAAATGCGTGTGTTCGTCACTATTTAAAAATTCTGCGCCTCAATTTATATAATAATTTTAATAAAGGTCCCTGCGAAGCAGGGACCTTTAATAAAATTATTATATAAATTGAGGTGTAGAATTATTAAATAGTAACAAACACATGCGTTTTAATGCATTGTTCTTTAAGAATTCTTTAGAATTTTTAGAGGTCCTCACGTAAAAAAATTCTTTAAAATTCTTACCCTCCACCTCCCCCACCCACCCACCCTTGAAAAAATTCTTACCCAGGTCACTGACCCTGAAATTTTTTCAAACTCCGACCAAAAAATAGAGGTCGTATTTTGTGTTCCTACAAAAATGGTAGGTTACACAAAAATTCAAACTCCGACGGACCGTGTTCGGGTCGGGTTCATTGAACCAAGATCGGGTTCAAATGAACCAAAATCGGGTTCAGGAACCAAAATCGGGTTCAAATGAACCAAAATCGGGTTCATTTGAGCCAAAATCGGGTTCAATTGAACCGAGATCGGGTTCCCTTGAACAAAGATCGGGTTCCCTTGAACAAAGATCGAGTTCAAATGAACCAAGATCGGGTTCAAATGAACCAAGATCGGGTTTATTTGACCATGACTGGGTCTTTTGAACCAATATCGGGTCATTTGAACCAATATCGGGTTCATTTGAACCAAGATCGGGTTCATTTGAACCAAGATCGGGTTCGTTTGAACCAAAATCGGGTTCATTTGAACCAAAACGGGTTCATTTTAACCAATTTCGGGTTCATTTGAACCATGGCTGGGTCATTTGAACCAAGATCGGGTTCATTTTGAACCCAATTAAAAAATTAATAACACTACCCCATGAGGGTTTTGATATATATAACTTTATCCTAACAATCATAAAGCCTATTAATAATCTTGAGATCTAAAGGTTAGGGTTAGGGTCAGCTTTCATTATGTTGAGCTTTGGGAGAGGGTATTGATATATATAACTTTAAACTAACAATCATGAGGTCTAATAATAATCTTGAAACCTAAAGGTTAGGGTTAGGGTCAGCTTTTATTATGTTGAGCTTTGGGTGGGTTATATATATATATATAACTTTTTCTAATAACCTTAGACCCTAAAAAATTATATAAAATATAAAATATATCAGCTTTTATTATGTTGAGCTTTGGGTGGGGGTTATATATATATATAACTTTGTTCTAATAACCTTAGACCCTAAAAAATTATATAAAATATAAAATATATAAGCTAAAACAACCATTAGAATTCTATATACTAAAAAGGCGATCAAAATTCTATTATAAAAAAAAACAATTAAAAACTATGATAAAAAACAATTAAAACTTCTAGCCTGCGGCAACGCCCGGGCCCCTAACACTAGTATCGGCAATATAATCAAAATTTTTTCTGCAATATTTCTTGTAAGTTTAATTATACTTACAATAAAAGTTGGACACTCCGTAAATAATGTTAATAAAATATTGGAAAAAGTTAGTGAAGAAGATTTAAGAATGGTAATCAACAGCATAACAAATCTAAGCGATAATCTAGCAAGGATAATTGGCGGCATTGATGAAAAAGTAATTGGCAAACTTGTAAAAAATGTTAGTGAATTTTTAGCTAATCCAAAAAGAATTAAATTCAGATTTTGGTAGAAATTATATTTTATTAGAATAGAATTTTTGCTAAAAAAAAAAAAACTTAGCTAAGTCACAATTCTTTCTTTTATTTTGAGATTATTAAAGAGATAGCCATAAAAAGACATGAAAAAAGATTTAATAATTGAATTCCCACATTTGTTTTTTTTCATTTTCTCAGTCTTTTATGGTTTCATAGGAAAATATTTATAGTCTCACAATATGAGAGTGATAATTTTCCTTTCACATAACAAAACTATTTCTTCTCAAAAAAACAAATGATAGCAATTGTTTTCGATTTGAGCTTTAATTTACTTTCATCGGTAGAGTTTCATTATTAGTGGTTTTTTTCTTCTGAGCTAATGTTTTAAATTATTAATTTGACTTGAACTTGGTTAATTTTTCTCTAATCGTTTAATTCTGGATAATAAAATTGATTCTTTTTTCGATCGACTTTTTCTTGATTTATGGTTAAGTGAGTAAATGTTGACATAGATATTTAAAACTTTGTTCATCAAAATATTCAACAATAATATATTAATCAATTAAATTCTATTATACTCTTGAAAAATTAATTTTTATTTCAATTCATTAAAAAATCCAAGACTAGGCCTCATTATAAACATTATTTTTATACACTTTGAACATTACAGAAACTTTTAATTTTAATAAATATATTTATTATATAAACATGATATATATGATATAATTAATTAATATATGATTATAATATAATATAGGGAAATTATATTTTGTCCCAGGTCAAAAATAACCCCCAACAGAATTTTAGGGTTAGTGCGGGCCAGAATGATGTTAATGCCAGCCGATTTTTAAAATAAAAATCCGGCTGTCATTAACATATTTCCGGTCCGCACACTAAGTGGGGTCATTTTGACCCAGGTCAAAATAGAATTTTCCTATGATATATTTAATATATGACTATAATATATGATTATAATATGTCATAATACATTTTTTTATGTTTACTTGCTTGTAAGAAACTTGTTTAAAAATTATTAAATGAAGGTTCCTAATTGAGTACATTATTACAATTCAAATTTCTATCTAATTTTTTTTTTAAATTGGCTAGCAAAAATTCCAGACTACTATAAAATTAGTTTGCCTCTACAAAGTCTCAAATTCAAATTACGTAAATGTTAATATGCTCAACTAATCCTTATTTATATAGACGCAAGTCCTTTTGTTTGTGCTCATGTGCAGTGGCAAAACTATTGCATATTGAGCAATCTTGAATTTTTGTATTCTTTAGCAATCCTTAAACGCAAGGATTTCAAAATCTATCTTTTTTCTTGCTCCATTATGCGTCTATCATTCGTCAAATACTCTATTTCTGTAGATGTGTGTTGTTTAAGTTCTTTATTAATTAAAGATAAATTTTTTATACTTGTAGTCTTATACTTCCGCAACTTACAAGCGTGTGAAATTACGATTGCTAGAATGTAAAAACATAAGATTAATAAATAAATAAAAGGTTTATAATAATAAGGAACAAGTCAAATGAACCAATAAATTTAATTAATGGAATCAAGTGGGTTTAATGAACTGAAGGAACAAAGGAAATTGGAGTTAGAAATAGACTTGGTCGATTACGGGTGGTTAGTGGCCCATAACCGGTTAACCCCGATTGATTATTTAAACCATAAAAAAGTGGACAATCTCAAATTTTACAAAATACTTTCAAGTAATTCAGTAGGTAATGTTGGTCCTACTTAGTGTTGCTGGCCGTAAGTAATTATTACGGACATTTCGAATCACAGCCTGGGTTGCATCTTTTAATAACAACCAGAACCCAAAGTTGTTATATGTCATATCACTATAAATGCTGTATTTATTATAATAGTTGTTATAGCTGTAATTTCCATAATAGGTTGTAAATACCGTAATATCTGTAAATACTATCATTTATAGCTTTTAATTCTTTTGTACAAATGCTGCTTCGAAATTAGAATATTTTTACTTGTTTTATTCAGGTATACTATACTGACAAGTTACAATTAGTAAGATTTTTCGTTTTTACCACGTACGTATAGATTCTAAGATTTTTTGGTCTTACGTAGCTTTATTACATGGGAAAATGAGCAGTTTTTCTTTTGAATAAAATACACACAACAACAAACAATATTTCTGTAATTGCATAATCGAATGACTTAACTTAATCAAAGCTAAAATCTGAACTAACTAATATCTAACATATGACCAGTTTATGACCTGTTATCTTTTATACGTATGAGAACAATAGTCAAGAAGAGTTTTGATGTATAAGTACCACTTATCTAAAATGATTCTTGTTCTACTATAGCCATGAAGCCTAATTACTGATATAAGATCCTTACATTATAGCTCTGAAGTTGTTAAACTTGTTAAAAGGCGCTAGTGTACTATTTTTAGCTTTTTAGCTATTAAGTAGTGTTCCACAAAAGATCTGGGTCCAGTCCGGGTCCAGTCGTTCTGGTCCGTATACTGGACTGAATCCGGACCTCTATTAAGATCCCCGGTCCAGAAAGCTAGTTTTTCTGTTTGGTCAAAAATGCTCATAGTGTAGGTAACAAAATGACATAAAAGATGAGCAGAGCTATTAGAGAGATATGGAGGGCAATATTTTTTCTAGAGAAGTTTTTTTTTAGAAACAGACTAGATCTGGATCCATAACTTGGAACCCAGATCAGATCTGGATCTTTAAAAATACCTCCTTTTCTAGTTCATGCAGAACACTACTATTAAGTTACTGGACAATGGAAATTGATAAGACTGGTTTTTATCTTTTTGTTATCTCTTCTTCTATTACAGGCTTACTAAATATTAAACATCAACTAAATAAAGAAAATTTTCATAGTTACATTTTGTTTTATTTTGAATTACCAAATTAATAAAAGAAAAAGTGCAAATAAGGATATGTATCATAATTTATATAAACTGATATACATTACTAAAACAGAACTATAAATACCTGAAATAACATTTTCGTTTCTGATTCTAGTCTATAAAAATATATAAATTTAACAAATTTAAATTATTCAAATATATAATGTAATTTGAGTAATTTGAGCATTAAATTTTAAGTAACAAAATACTTCATAGAATAAACAATTATATATGATTACTGTAGTTTTGCAAATAATAGGCATAGGCATTATTTAGAAAATTGTGTCCCTAAAATATTATGTGAGGTTTCAAAATAACGCCCATGTGTGTTCCTAAACAGTATCTGTGATATAAATACTGGTTTTCTCTTGGCATGGCTACTTATATATAGAGATGGGTATACATGTAATCCATGCATGACATGTGAGTTTTTTTAGAGCCCATGCAGGATTTTTAGTATAATGAAAAATTTCATCGAAGATATCTTTGTGAGTTTTTGGCCAAATTCAAAGAAATTTTTTGTTTTAGTTCTACAAATCTGCAGAATTCAAATAAAAAAATTTTTATTAAATTTAATCAAGAACTTGCAGAGATATTTATTTAACAAAAAAGCTGTGCCAAAATTGTTTACAGGAAATTTCATCAATTGATCTAATTTAATGAAAATTTTTTTATTTTAATTCTATAAGTTCATAAAATTCAATTAAAAAAATTTACCAAATTTGGTCATGAACTTGTGAAAATACTATTAATAAAAGTTTTTAAAATTTAAAATATTTAAGTAACAAAATTAAATTGATCTATATGGTGCAAATAGAAAAAAATTAATGTTATAAAAAATTTTATAGTGTAAATAATATTTTATCATGGTATAGATAGTAGTTCTCTATATTTAATATTTTTAAAATTAAATTAGTAAGTATATTACAGTATTTTTATCTTTTATTTTTGTTTATTAAAATATACAGTCAACCCTCTTACAACGATCAATGTACTTTTTTCAAAAAAGTGCTTATAAAGAGGTTGTGCTTTTATAGATTTATTTTTTTATATATTTAATAGTAAATTGTTTTTAATTAATATGTGATATAGTATTATAATTTAATTGTAGGGGAGGTAATTGTATAGGAGTACTGTATAATTAATTTAAGAAAGATTTTAATACCCACCAAAGGTAAAATTTACCAGATATGCTATTTCTAAAAAATGGCTTTAATAATTAGTGTCAATAAAACTAAGTAAAATGTTTAACAACTTAAAACCCTAAGCTCTAACTATAATTTAATCTTTAGCTTTAATCCAAATCTTAATTTTAGCTTTAAATTTGAAGCAAAGTTTTTGATAGATTGCATAATAACATTTAAAAACATATAGAGGTAAATTTCACTTCTGGTGAATGCTAAATTAATTCTTAATTTAATTATTTATTTAATTTAATTATAAAAAATTTAGACAAAATCTGAATTAGGTAAAATGTTAATATGTCATATGTATAAAATCATTAGATTAAATTACTTTATGCTTAAATATTATAAGAATTCTTTATACTGTATTACTGCGGAATAGGTATATGGGCATTATTTCAAAAACCACATTCTCTAAAAATAGTATACTTGACTTCAAAATAATGCCCATGCATCCTGAAATGCACCTTATATAGTATACTGTATAAATGAATATATTTCTATAACTTTAAGTGTACTGAACCACAGGAAAAATTCTTAGCCATCTCATTTCTTCTATTGTTACAATGCTAA
Source organism: Gigaspora rosea (assembly GCA_003550325.1). Classification (NCBI taxonomy): domain Eukaryota; kingdom Fungi; phylum Glomeromycota; class Glomeromycetes; order Diversisporales; family Gigasporaceae; genus Gigaspora; species Gigaspora rosea. Next base: position 16,212 of record QKWP01001860.1, on the reverse strand, counting down.
CAAATTTTTATAGCAAATATTTGACAGATAATCCAGATCATATACTATAGATTTAGACTTATAGCATTACTTAGTTATATTCTATATAAAAACTCAGGTTATAAAACAAAAACATAACTAGTGAATCTGTATCTATAAAATATACTTAATACAGTAGCAAAATTACCTATATAGAAAGAGATATTATAAAAACTGTTGACTAAAAGACAACCCATAAAAGCTAAATAATAAATTTGAATATGTGATTTCTTGTAAGAATATTTTATTGATTTGTTCATGTGATTCTCAAAATTATAGTTTAATTTGGAATAAAATTAGAATATAAAAAATTTTACTTTCATAATATTATCAAAACAAGTTTTATTAAAATTCTTTTTGTTTGCTGATTCATATATATACTATATTATTAAAAGTAAAAATTTTTAAAAGTTTATACCCAATTTAGTATTATAATTGTTAACCTTAGTTTATATAAACAGCTTGTATAATAGCAGAACATTTTATAAAAATAAGAAAATAAGTAGTATAGTATAGTAATAAAAATTAAATAATAGAGCCTTTAGGCAAACTACTTAAACAAAAGTGCACATGTGGCTAATTTTACACTTGTCTATGTAACAAATATCATAAATTGTCAATAAAAACCAGATGTCAATGCAGGACACTGTTAAAATAAAAAAAAATAAAATAAAAAAAATAAAATTAAATAATAATAAAAAAAATACTTAGCTTAGCTTGTAATAAACAAGTATTTGAATCAAATACTTTGATCATATAAAAAATTATATTTTTGATAAAATATTTTAATTCTTTCAAAAATAATTAAATAAAAACAAAAACAAAATGAATCAGTTTCAAGTTATATAGAAATAGATCTAGAAACTTTAGTAGTGCAAAAGCAGGATGCCTATCAACAGGTATTTGGAAATTTCCTGAAAAAGATGCATCAAAAAATGATGGTATTAGGAAGGAAGCTGCTTATTTTGTAAAAGATTTTATCCATGTGCAAAACCACATACATTATATGTGCAGCTAGCTAATAATTTAAAAGGTTTCTAAAGAATGGCACTATCATTTTAATTATATTATAGTTAATAATTTAGAAGATGTTTCAACTAACAAACCTCTTTATAGCATGTCAAATACTGTTTCATCTTTAGTTAAGCAAAAAAAACAGCTAAACAACCTAATATAACTAATTGGTATAACTCTACAAAAATTAAGACATATAAGCAATTATAATTGATAAAGCTATAGTATTAGCTTTTATAATAGTTGTATTCCTTTTTATATAATTAGTAATCATTTTTTATAAATTCTCTTAACTTTTTAATACTGGTTATGAAGTTCCATCACATGAAGTTCTTTCTGTACATTTATTAGATAATGAATTTGCAAAAATTATTAATAATGTTGATAAAAATTTGGATTATACTATTGGTAATCTCATTAAGCATGATACACCAATCTGATACATTTGAATTAAAATATAATTATCTAAAATTTTATATATTAACTTGCAATTAAATAAATATATTTAATATTTGAGCATTTATAGAACATGTTTATAAAAAAATCCAATTAATTTTGCTTACATATTGTTTAAAAAAATCTCAAAGTTGGTTAATTTTTTAAAAAAAAATTAAAAAATTAAAAATTTATTATAAATTTATAAATTAACCAACCAAAATTAAGTATTTTTTTGTGCTACTACGCAAGTGCCTTGGTGTAACCTTAGTTTATAAACCTGCAAAATTTCAATTATGATTATTATGTAGAAAAAAGATACTAAAAAGAAAATTAGCTATTGAAATTAGTTTACTATATAAAAATTAGTAATTTTATATAGTAAAATTAATAATACTTATATATAAAAAAGTTAGCAATTATAAAATTTTTTTAGAATTAACAATTTATATATATATATATATATAAAATGAACCTCTAAATTTATATTTTATATTTATATCATTTAAAAATATATTAATTATTGATTTTATAAACTTGCTATAGAAGTATATTTTATATAAAAAATTACTATATTTTGTATATTTACAAGTATTTATTTATAAATTATACTAATAAATTTTTTTTTAAATTTTAAAAAAAATTTATCCTATATATAAAATAATATAAAGAACATTTTTAAATCATAAAAAAATATAGTTTGCATAATAAAAAAAACGTTATAAATTAAAAACTATATAATTTAAATATTTTTTTTAAATTTGTAAATTGATAAGAAAAAATATTTAATTACTATATAATAAATTAAGTTTTAAAACCTAATATTTTAGTATATATAATCCGAATAGTATAGTTTAAAATAACATTTATTAGATTTAATGTTATTAATAAGCTTTTTAATTTATTGCATAAAATGTGATGTATCAGAAGTGATGATACGACCTATAATAATATTACTATTGATATTGATCTTATAATGGATTATCTATTTGGTATTTTGTTATTATAACTCTATTATCTAATTGAGATATATTGTTCATTCGATTCTTTATTATTTTTATTTGAAGTAATTCTTTTGAAATTGCTTTCTTTACCATAGTTTTTAATAAAACTTTTTGCTTCCTGGACTGCACTTTTTTTTGATAACATTGTTAACCCATTTCTTTCTTCTACCCTATCTTTTGGAAATAAAGGTGTTTCTAGATTGATTTTTAATAAATGAGCCTCTTTTTTAAATATTAAATTGATTTATTAGACATAAATGTGTTTCTAAATTGATTTTTAATAAATGGGCCATCTTTCAAATGATTTATTTATTAGAGACATTAGTGTTAGAATTTTGAAATATGATTAAAGTTTATTCACATTTCAATTTTTTTAAATTTATAATTGTATTGTTTTAGTGTGTAAATTGTAAACTAAATTGATATTCTGAATAAAATTTTATAAAATCAATTCAATGCTTTATATAATTTTTTTAAAATTTTCTATTAAAAATATCGATTTAAAGGACTCAATTGTAATTTATATTATAAAAATCTGTCTAACTTAGAATAATCATTCAAGAATATGCCTGATAAAGCACATACTTATAATAAAAAAAATTCAATTAGTTAATAAGATTGTAAATCATAAAGCCAACAGAAAAGGCCACATGTTCAAGTTCAAACACGTGCTAAGTATAATTTGGCACGGTTATATCTTTATCTTTATGGGTATAATGCCAAAAATTCTGTTAAATATTGTTTGAAGAGTATTACAAATTGTGGAGCTTTTCAATACTATTTAGAACTTTCAATCAAATCATCTTGCAATAACATAAAATTTAAATTGTTATGAATAAAGAAGCTTCTACGTATAAAAATAATTAACTATATCTGTGAAGAAATTAATATTAGCAGAAGTTTTAAACTTCAAACTAAAACTGTAATGAGTTTAGTTATAAATTAAAATACTGTATAAAATTGTGCGGAATTGAAATTTTGGCAGAATTGGGGATTTAATTTGGGCAGAATACAACTTAGACTATATAATAAATAAAAGTAAAAATTTGGTTAATTTGGGGCAAATTTCAAATGCAAATTTGGGCTGTTTGTAATATTTTTCAACTGAATTGAGCACATTAATAATAATTTTGAATAAAAATCTGATAAGAATTTATCAATAAACTAATTATGGCGGTTTGCAGAAAGGTGTGACCCCATGATTTTCATGATGATGATGCGGAGAATCTTTGAGATTCTAAATAGGGAATCTAAATTTAAGAATCATTAAAAATCCGTAAAAAATTTTATAATTATTTGATCAGTGATTACATACAGTAACTAATACAGTAATATACATATAATAAATAACCCACATTCTTGTCACTTTGATTAAAAATTATGTTGTCCAGGTATTTGTTTCCATGGATTCCCCATTTTTTATATAATCGTAACACTTTCTTTACCAACCCAGAGACTTTTTCCATTATCTCTTTATTGAGTTTGTAAGCGAGATTTTCATTAGGCTTGTCAGTGTCTATTTCGCGACTTCAATTTTTTAAGTAGCGAATATTTTCTAACAATCTTCAAAGAATGCTGTGTTGAATCAAAGTTATCCAATTAGCATCATTTGCATCCGTTACTTTGGATGAACTAACCGAATATGCCACTAAATTATTAGGTTCTTTTGAATTAAAAATTGTTCGCCTTTACTAATATAAAGAAGATTCGTAATTTGCAATATTGAATAATTATCATAATATAAAAAAACTATACGCCATTTCAAGTCATCACTATACGCAGGAGGCATCATGATATTTATTGAATTAAAATATAAATACAGAGATATAATATAACGATTATACATGTATGATGATAAAGGAAAACATAAAGCGAATATTAAATTTTTACTATATAAGTTATCATGTAATTTATTATATTTCAATTAAATTTTCACTTTATATTATGTAATTTGTTTTGTTTTGATAAAATATATAAAATACCGATCATCAATGCCTGTATATAAAAATCTTTAAAATTCTCCAAGAATCGAAAAATCGATCAGAATCGGTCGATTTCACATGATTTCACATGACATCATGATCTGCAGGGGTCACACCTTTCTGAAAACCGCTATAATGTAAAACAACTAATCAATGTAACAATTAAAGTTATAAATCAAATTTTTGGGGTTTTTTTAAATACGTATCCTTTCATTTCATAAATCTACTGTATTTATGATTATCTCAGAAAAATACCTTACAATTTAAAATGTAGGAACATTTGTTTAAATAACAAAACGTATGTACACATATACTGTATGCAAAAATAAATATATATATTTGTAAAATTTAAATGCTGCTTTTTTTTTATATACATCATCATCTTACAAACTGTTTAATTACTTAAACTAAACAATGCAAATAAAAAGAAACTAAACAAATGCAAATAAAAAGAAATTAAATAAAACTAAACAATGCAAATAAAAAGAAATTAAATAAAAAGTACATAAATAATTTATTTTCAAATACTAAAATTGATAATAATCTTATAGTTATAATTAAAATCAGCATACTGTAAATGAGACAATAAATAAAATAAATATATTCTTGTGAATTGTCTAAATTTTTATATTGGTACTTTTTATTTGTCTAACAATTGTGCATTGAGCTTTATCCTGCGATACTGCAGAATGTCAGATTTTATTTGTATAAACAAATTATCCCACTATGATATGCAGACGGAAAAGTATTTGTCAAATTGGTGCCATAACTGATAAATAAAAATAAGCAATTTCTAGTTGTTAAAAGATAAAAGAAGTAAATTTTCATATATAGTATTACATTGATGTGTTTGATAAATCGCATTTTCTTTATTTTTACTTTTATTTGTATATTTAATTGTTAATGTGATAGAAAAATTATTTATTTGCCCATTAATAATAAAGATACATTTCTTAATAATCATTTTTATTATCATTAATAAGAACCTAATGTGCTAAAATAGAACAAATAATGCTAAATTTATAAGTCATCATGTGTACGTCTGAATACATTAAATGTTACAATACAGTAATATCGTACAACAGTATATTTGTCATACATCACTTCATAAATCATTAGGGATTGTATAAGGTTTAGACAATATCCTTGATATTTCTTGTGTATCAATATATTTACTGACATAGATATTATTATTCAAATTTTTTGGTGATTCATTGTTAGGATTAACTTTATCAGCCTCTATAAATTCTTTTTTTATTTTATTTTCATTATCAGTGCTTGCTATTTCTTCAATCCACTTAATAATCAAAGCATTAATATATCGGATAGTAGGTCGTTTTTCTGAGTCTGATTCCATGCATCGCTTTGCTAATTTCATATAACGATTAGGTGTACCCGATGTAAACTCTGGTCGTAATCCTTAACAAATTTTTACCGCAAGTTTAAGTTCGCTACCAAATTTATAACCATCAAAGGCCTTTCTTCCAGTTGATATTTCGGTCATGATGATGCCCAAAGAATAAATATCAACTGCTTGGGTATATGGTTTTCCTTGTAATATTTCTGGAGCCATGTAAGCTAAAACTCCACTTATTCCTTTTTCATTTACTCCTTTTGTACTGGTTAGTCCCAAATCAGTAATATACGCATTATCTAAATCGTCTTGCAAAATATTTCCACTATGAAGGTCTCGATGTTCTAATCCTTGCGAATGAATTGCTTCAAGATCTGATGTTATACAACTTAATAAATTTAATTTTTCTGCCCATTTCATTTGTGATACTTCATAAAGATTATTTCGTAATGAACTCTTATCTGCATATTTCAAAATAAGATAGTAATTCCCTAAATCATCTCTTGATATTCCGTAGCATTTTAAGAACGATGGATTTTTATATCCAATCTCACAAAACGCTTTCAGCTTAAAAAAAGAAGATGATATTAATCATAAATTCAAATATTAAACAATACTTAATAAAAATTTACCTCATCAAAAAAATCCTGATCGTGAATTTTTTTAATTGCGAACGAATATTTACCAAAAGAATACTTATACGAAATTAAACATTTAGCATAATAAACAGTTGCAAATCCACCCTTCCTAATCTCTTTAATATCTTCAAATTCATTATATGGAATCCATAATAACTGGTATCTCTCGTCATCCAAAATTTTTTTCACATTGTCATCAATATCATTATAAGTAAATTTCTTTATTTCTATTTATTATTTTTTATTATTGTTATTATATCAATAAATGTGACAGATTAAAATGAAATCAGATTAAAATGAAATTTTTCTATTTTTTAAGCAAAATTTTAAAATTTTTTAGGGGACATTTTTGGGGGCTTTTTTTAGCATTAGAGTTAGGGTTTTAGGGTTAGGGTTATTAATAAACGAGTATATGTGGTTTTATAAGTTTTAAAGGTGAGCAAGAGAGGTCCCCAGTTTCATTTTAATCTGATTTCATTTTAATCTGCCACAATAAATATAATTAACAAATAGATAAAGAATCGAAAAATACCTTGAAATTTATTTTTCTCCCTATAATAATAATCAAAATATTTAGTATTTCATGTATATCTAATTTTTTTGTTTAAAAAAAGAGCTTACATTCGAAACCAATACTCGGCCTCTTTTTAGATCCTTTTTTGTTCCAATACCATTTCGATAACAAAATCCAACTTTTTGGATGCCACTAATATGACCCAAGTTGGCAGATTTTAAATAAAATTCAAAAGCTTTTTTTAAATCCTTTTCAACTCCAATTCCATGATGATAACATTCTCCAAGATTATTAATCACAATCGCATCCATACTCTTTATTTTTAAAGCCTTTTGATAATAAAAAAATGCCTTATGTCCGTCCTTTTCAACACCTTCTCCATATCGATATCTTTCTCCAACGCTATTCATTCCACTAGGGTTCCCCATATCTGCAGATTTTTGATAATAAATGAATGCCTTAGAGTAATCTTTTTCAACTCCAATTCCTTTATAATAACAACGTCCAATCGTATTTATTCCACCAACGTATCCCATCTCTGCAGATTTTTGATAATAAATGAATGCTTTATGTTCATCCTTTTCAACTCCGATTCCTTCTTCATAACAATATCCAACTCTATACATTCCACCAGGATTCCCCATTTCTGCAGATTTTTGATAATAAATGAACGCTTTATGTTCATCTTTTTCAACTCCGATTCCTTCTTCATAACAATATCCAACTCCACATATTCCACCAGGATACCCCATTTCTGCAGATTTTTGATAATAAATAAATGCTTTATGTTCATCCTTTTCGACCCCGATTCCTTTTTCATAACAATATCCAACTTCATATGTTCCACCAGCATGGCCCATCTCTGCAGATTTTTGATAATAAATGAATGCTTTATGTTCATCTTTTTCAACTCCAATTCCATCTTGATGACAAATTCCAACACTGCATGTTCCATCAGCGTCCCCCATTTCTGCAGATTTTTGATAATAAATAAATGCCCTATGTTCATCCTTTTCGACCCCGATTCCTCTTTCATAACAATATCCAACTTTATATGTTCCACCAACATGGCCCATCTCTGCAGATTTTTGATAATAAACGAATGTCTTGTTTTTATCTTTTTCAACTCCAATCCCATAAAGATAACAGTTACCAAGCGCTAATGTTCCACTAGCATTTCCCATTTCTGCAGATTTTTGATAATAAATGAACGCCTTATGTTCATCCTTTTCGACACCAATTCCTGTTATATAGCAGTTACCAAGTGCAGCCATTCCATTTGAATTACCCATATCAGAAGATTTTTGATAATAAGTGAATGCCATATTTTCATTTTTTTCAACACCAATTCCATTTTGATAACAGTTACCAAGTGCAAACAATCCGTCAGAGTTACTCATATTAGCGGATTTTTGGTAATGAATGAATGCTTTATTTTCATCTTTTTCAATCCCAATTCCATTTTGATAACCAACATTATGTATTCCACCAGCATTCCCCATATCAGCAGAGTTTTTATAATGAATGAATGCCTTATGTTTATCTTTTTCAACTCCAATTCCATTTTGATAACAATACCCAACATAATGTATTCCACTAACATTCTCCATCTCTGCAGATTTTTGATAATAAATGAACACCTTATGTTCGTCCTTTTCAGCACCAATTCCTTCCCTATAACAGTTACCAAGTGCTAACATTCCGTTAGAATTGCCCATATCAGCGGATGTTTGATAATAAATAAATGCTTTACGTTCATCTTTTTCAATTCCGATTCCTTTTTCATAACAATTTCCAACTTCATATGTTCCGCTAGCATTTCCCATCTCTGCAGATTTTTGATAATAAATTAACGCCTTATGTTCATCTTTTTCAGCCCCAATTCCTTCCCTGTAACAGTTACCAAGTGCTAACATTCCGTTAGAATTACCCATATCAGCGGATGCTTGATAATAAATAAATGCTTTATGTTGATCCTTTTCAATTCCAATTCCTTTTTCATAACAATTTCCAACTTCATAAGTTCCATTAGCATGTCCCATCTCTGCAGATTTTTGATAATAAATGAATGCTTTATGTTCATCTTTTTTAACTCAAATTCCATCTTGATAACAATGTCCAACATTGTATGTTCCACCAGCGTCCTCCATCTCTGCAGATTTTTGATAATAACTGAACGCCTTATGTTCATCTTTTCCAATTCCGATTCCTTTTTCATAAAAATAACCAACCGTAAATATTCCCTTAACATTACCCATATCGGCAGATTTTTTGTAACAAATGAATGCCATGTGTTCATCCTTTTCAACCCCTATACCATGCTGATAATTGTACCCAAGGTCATAGGGGTCTAAATTCGTTGATTTGTCATGATGAACCGAATTATTATAATTCATTTTACTATTTAAAGATATGAAAAAAAACAAAGTTGTTATAATTTAAATGGCTAGCGTGTTGCAATTTTATAGATATGTACCATCATCTAGTAGTACTACAAACATTTTACAAATATGGACAGTTGCCTCTACGTCTTGGCAAATATGTCACATTTGTAAAACAATCATTGGATGTGCAGTATCACGTGTATGTATCATCACATATTACCCTTTATGGATAGTTATGGTTAAATTTGCTAATGTTTGTTTAAAATCGATTTTTGTGGATTTCAATAAACTTGTGGCTGTGTACAGCTTCCAAATTCTGTTAAGTTCGTGACTATTGCGAGATCATCTGACTTTATTACAGATCACGTTGATTTTTGTCTTTATGGTTAGTCTAGTGCTTTGGTTGAGGCAACAGTCGGCCCTCTCAGAACCGATCCTGTCAAAACCGATAACCTGCCAAAATCGGTTAAAAATCAATCCACCATACCCGTTCCTTAAGTAATATGCGATAACCTGCCATTTCTGATATCCGATAGCCTTTATGTATAAATTTCCGATTTTGTATAGAGTCACCTGTCATGTATCCAATCAGATCGCATAAATTGATCAACATTTCATGTGTACGTGCAATAGACTGTTCTAGACCATATTTAAAATATCTTCTATAACTTGATTTGTTAGTTTGTTGAAGCATACCTGCTGTTTAATTCTTCTCTGAACCTCATAACAAACTAGATCTTTGATTTACCCTTTCTATATACTGATCATTTTCTTATAGTCATTCCTAAAGACTGTATTGGATAAATCACATTTGGAAAATCTTATGCTGCTAGATATCATGTACTTCCTTGGCATTTGTGTTGCAGATTAAACAGCTTCTCTTGCTCAATGACTTTAGAAGAAGGAGATTTTCTAAGAGGCATTTAATAATAAAACAGGCTTTTTTACTTTTTCTGATTGTTGTATCTCATATTCTGGTTATTTCCTTAAGCTTCTTCTAGAAAAGTGACCAGCTCTTGTCATTGTACCTATTGCAACATTTTGTACTAGATATGATTCTTAACTGATGCCACTTATCATCTACAGTATATACATATTTTCATAAAATCATGTGAAGGTGCCTCTACTAGCCAATTCTTCCAAACTAAGATACTCTGGAATCTTATATTTTCTTCTACTTCTACTTAAATTGTTTTTGATACCTTACACCAATGCATATAATAATAGTTTTTTGAATATTTAAATAATATATATATATATATATTTTTTAACTATTTAAAGCTTATTTTAATATTTTAATATTAATTTTTTTGAACTAATTAAAATAATAAAATCAAGAATTATACAGCTATTAAAAAAAATGGAGCCTTTTTATACTAATCTAATTCTGGCTATTCTATTAGCATTAAACTGTTAATATTTTTAATTAAATAGTACTTATAACTTCATATTGTTTAATCTCTGTATCAATTCTAGAGTTCCTACAAACCCAGATCAAATCAAACTTTAGATCAGATTTGGGTTTGATTTGATTTGAAATCAAACCCAAACCCAAATTATGATTAAAAAAATATTTAATTTGATTTGAAGCAAACTTTTTAGTTAAATTTGAGTTTGGTTTGAATTCGAGTTTGAAGTTTGCAAACTAGTTTGAGTTTGAATAATATAAATATATTTTTATATTTTAATTGATAATCTACCACTGAAAAGGCAAATCACATAAAAATCACTATAGGTAAAATGTTGCATGCTTCCATTTAAAACTTTTTTCTTACTAAGTTAATAATACTTGTCAACTAATTAAACTTGTAGAGCCTGTCAAGATGCATTTAAGGGTAGAGGGTATATAGATCATTTCTATTAATAAATGAGTTACTAAAAATTTTATATTTAATAATAAAGAAAATTTTTATTAAATAACTATATCAAATTTTTAAATAAAATTGTAGAGGAGGCTTTTCTGATTCTAACAGTGGTCGAATTATTAAAATTGGCCTAGTAGAACATAAGATATAGTTGTTTTTATCTTCACGACCCTATTTTACTTATTTGATGATCCGCTAGTTAACTGGACAAAATTTTGACGCAGATCATATATATATAGTATCTGAATTGAAAATTTAAAATCATATCAGATATGGAAAGTCAGTACAATTCTAATAAATATTTATATTAAAGTAATGTAAATCATAGTACAATACTATATGGTTTCAATACTAAAACCATTAATCGCCAGAGCTTTTCGTTAAAAAGTTTACTTTGGACGCACGCGGCATTTACTATGTTATATACATCAAGATTACTTATATATATATAATTCTATACATATATACTTTAACCTTTTATATCTTATTTTATGTATATATTTTTAATCTCTAAAGTTTCTAGAGTAGATTTTCTTGAAAAATAACATTTAAGTAGGAACGTAACAGAGACAAGAAGATTTCACTCAAAATTAAACTAATGTTTGTTTATTTTTAGGTAAGATCTAAGGTTAAAAAAATTCAGTTGGATGAACATATTAAGGTACTAACATATTAATATCTACAATATTCTAGGACTGCTTTTCTTTTATTCTTTTTATTTTTTTTTATTTTTTACTTTTTCTATTTTCACGTTTCTTTTTTTTCTATATAAGCTGAAGTCAGGAAAGTATACTATAAGTCAAATCATTGCATTATTCCATTTAATTGTCTTTAATTTTTTTGACATTTTCAATTCCAGTTCTGTCAATAATGCTAGCCAAATCTAAATTATATAAGTATTATCTCAATACTTTTTCTTTACACTATATTGTTGTAACTAAAATAATGATTACATAAACAAATACAGTACATATACAAAGCACAAGAAGAAAGCTCATGCAGTGGCTCCTTATAAGAATAATGCCTTAACTAGCTTTAGCCAATGATTTTTACTATGATTAAAAAAAATATTTGAGTTTGATTTGAAGCAAACTTTTTAGTTAAATTTGAGTTTGGTTTGAATTTGAGTTTGAAATTTGCAAACTAGTTTGAGTTTGAATAATATAAATATATTTTTATATTTTAATTGATAATCTGCCTGTCAACTGGAGAGTGATCCTATAGACAAAATGTGGCGTGCTCCATCTACAATTTTTTCTTACTAAGTTAAAAATACATATCCACTAATTGAAAGTTGTAGAGCTCGTCGAAACGCATCTAACGGTTGTTAGATTATCCAAATTGGCCTAGTGGATGGCAAGATATCATCATAAAATGATTGGCCAACTATATAAAAATTTGTGACGAGATTACATATGAAAATCGCTATAGGTAAAATGTGGCATGCTTCTATCTAAAACTTTTTCTTACTAAATTAACGATATATGCCCACTAATTGAAAATTGTAGAGCTCGTCAAGATGCATCTAACAGTGGTTAAATCATCCAAATCAGCCCAGTGATAGCGAGATATCGTTGAAAAACGATTGGCCAACTATATAAAATCTCTATACAAAAAACATTGTTTACATAAGAGATTTTATATAGTAGACCAATCGTTTTTCAATGATATCTCGTCAACAACTGAGCTGATTTGGATAAACTAACCACCATTAGATGCAATTAGTAGGCATATATCGTTAACTTAGTGAAAAAAAAGTTTTAAATAGAAGCACACCACACTTTGCCTATAGTGATTTTGATATATAATCTCTGCTACAGATTTTTATATAGTCAGCCAATCATTTTTTAACGATATTTCGCCATCCGCTAGGCCGAGTTGGATGATCTAACCACCATTGGATACGTCTTGACAAGCTTTACAACTTTCAATTAGTTAACAAGTACTATTAACTTAGTAAGAAAAAAGTTTTAACTGGAAGCATGCCACATTTCACCTATGATCACTCTCTAGTTGACAGTGAATTATCAATTAAGTAACTTGTTTAAAATATAAAAATATATTTATATTATTCAAACTCAAACTAGTTTGCAAACTTCAAATCAAACTCAAATCAAACTTAGTATAGTATTTGGGTTTGGTTTGAATTTGATTATTTTTTATTTGAATTTGGGTTTGATCTCAAATTTTATAAAATTTATAGTTTGAGTTTGGTTTGATTTGGGGTTTGATCAAACTCAAATCAAACCCGGATCAAACTTCGGAACCCTAATAACAATATCATATGAGTTTACTAATTGAACATAGTAATATAACCTGTTATGTTCTTGTTATGGGTCAATACTAGTGAGCATTAACAGAAACTTAGCTCTAGAGGAAAAGGAGATACCGTAAAATATAGAAAATAAGCACAGCACCCTCTATCCTGCTTTTTTCAATTTCAGATTAACGGGAATAACTTGGTTAAAGATTGTATTGCTATTTCCACTAATCTGAAATTGAAAAAAGTAGGGTAGAGAGTGCTATGCTTATTTTCCATATTTTATGATATGTTGTGACGATCACACTCTAATCACTAACAGCCTTTTCTATAATTAGTTTGATTTAGAAGTAGGAAATGCCTTAATAAAAGAGCCTATCATCTTATATGCAATCATAATATAACGATTAGGTTGTTAACCTAGTCTAATTTTACTTTACTGGTAAGTTCAAATTAGTTAGTTTAATAGTTTATTAGTACAGTATATGTAATATTATTCGACTAATCACTTAATATTTATTATTATATATATAATTTAGACTAGTTATAAACTAGGATTCCGAAGTATGATCCGAGTTTGATTTGAGTTTGATCAAACCCCAAATCAAACCAAACTCAAACTATAAATTTTATAAAATTTGAGATCAAACCCAAATTCAAATAAAAAATAATCAAATTCAAACCAAACCCAAATACTATATTAAGTTTGATTTGAGTTTGATTTGAAGTTTGCAAACTAGTTTGAGTTTGAATAACATAAATATGTTTTTATATTTTAAACAAGTTACTTAATTGATAATTCACTGTCAACTGGAGAGTGATCATAGGCGAAATGTGGAATGCTTCCATTTAAAACTTTTTTCTTACTAAGTTAATAGTACTTGTTGACTAATTGAAAGTTGTAGAGCTTGTCAAGACGTACCCAATGGTGGTTAGATCATCCAAATTGGCCTAGTGGATGGCAAAATATCGTTGAAAAACGATTGGCTGACTATATAAAAATTTGTAACAGAGATTACATATCAAAATCACTATAGGCGAAGTGTAGTGTGCCTCTATCTAAAACTTTTTTTCTTACTAAGTTAACGATATATGCCTACTAATTGAAAGTTGTAGAGCTCGTTGAGATGCATCTAATGGTGGTTAGTTTATCCAAATCGGCCCAGTGGATGGTGAAATATCGTTGAAAAACTATTAGTCTACTATATAAAATCTCTTATGTAAACAATGTTTTTTGTATAGAAATTTTATATAGTCGGCCAATCGTTTTTTGACAATATCTTGCTATCACTGGGCCGATTTGGATGATCTAACCACTGTTAAATGCATCTTGACGAGCTCTACAATTTTCAATTAGTGGGCATATATCGTTAACTTAGTAAGAAAAAATTTTAGATGGAAGCACGCCACATTTCGCCTATAGTGATTTTTATATGTAATCTCTGTCACAGATTTTTATATAGTTAGCCAATCATTATTCGATGATATCTTGCCATCCACTAGACCAATTTGGATAATCTAACCACCGTTAGGGGGTTTCCAGAAATTACGTAATATTTTGTTGCTAATAAATTTCAAAATTTTACCCACCCACCTACACCTGATACTCTATTAGCCAATCAAATTTTATTTTTAAAATTTATTCATATGTTTTAATTTATGAAATTGATAATAACTATACTCTACTAGATCAATTTAGATGATTTAACTACCAAAATGTTCTCTCACTGAGACGATTTTAACAAGCCCTAAATTGTTAAATCAAATCACTGGGTCCTATGATCATTCAACTTTTGTGTAATTTAATAGTGATTTTTTTAGAATCACTAAGTAAATTTCTTTAATATTGAATAACTTTTGATCCACCAGCCTGTTTTGGATGATTAAACTACCAAAATGTTTGTCTTAGTGAGATGATTCTAACAAGCCCAAAATTGCCAAATTCTAATCAGAGGATCCCAAGATCAATAAAGATTTGTATTGTTAGACAAGCAATAAAAACTAGGGTTCTGCAATTTGATTTGATCATCAAATATTTGAATCAATTATTTGATCAAATTCAAATTCAAATTTGACTATATTTGATTTGATCAAATTCAATCTGGCCAAATTTGATTTGATTTGACAAATATTTGATTTGATTTGAAAATTACTATTAAAATTCAAATTCAAATCAAATTCAAATCCAAATACAGTAAAACCTCCATATAGTTACCCTCTATATAGTCACAAAACCAATATAATCACTTTTGTAAGTTTATCAATCTTTTTACTATAATTTTCACCTCTATATAAGCACATTTGCATCATAATCACTATCACAATTTTTTATTTACTATCTATATAAAACTACCCCTACATAATTACATTATTATTATAATATTTTGAATTAATTATTTAATTATTATAAATTTTTTTTTAAGTTATAATTATTATTTTTTAACAAGTAAAAATTTTTAAAATTGTTTTTTTTAATAATCGATTATCTTTTCTACATATAAAAGTTAAACTTATAATAAGCAATCGAAAAAAATGCCATAAGTAACATTGTTCAGAAGACAAAATTACATATATCCTGAAATTTTCAAATAATTTGAATAACATTCTATTATTACACTTTTACAATTTCTGTTTAGGCGAAAAGAATTAAAAAAAATTAAAAATTTTTTAACTTAATTGTAAATTATAAAAGTGTATTAATAAAATTTTAACCAAATTATCTCAAAATTTTAGAGTATATGTAA